>CM075197.1:2798017-2820517 GCA_037577475.1 Chaunax sp. Z400 | reverse complement strand
ACAACTTGTCACAGCTCTGCAGGAAGAATGACGTCATCCTACAAGTCCAGAATAACATCTTATCCATTCAGGAGGTGTAAAGTAGTGATAAATGTTGGAGGTAGACACGCATGGTAGTGACTATTGTTGTTCTCTGTCTCACCATCCACACTTTCTGACTTGTAAACACTAAGGCAAAAACCACTAATCTGCACAAAAATGATTTTTCTGTTTGGCTAAAGGGTGAATAAAAATGTGAACCAGAATTTACCTTTGATATTTAATATGAACAGGATGACATGACATAAAAAAATTTGTGTTTCTACTGTTGGTCAGTATAATTATATGAGTTTATACTATATGCAATTTCTTGATTTTCATTTTCATTCGTTCGTTTATTCATCCTTCACTTTATTGTTGGTCAGTTGGTTTTGTTTGAAGTCCTAGTTAAAGATAGAAAATGTGAAATTACTAGTTACAATGTTTTTATAATGGTTGCTTATGAACTACAAAGTAAACTCATGTATATAAATCGGTCAAGTGACTTTTCTGTAACCTCTTATTCTGTGTAGGGTTGTGGAGGGGCTGGAGCCTATCCCAGCTGACTTTGGGCAGGAGGCAGAGTTCACCCTGGACAAGTCACCAGTTCATATAGAAAGACAAACAACCATTCAGACTCACATCCACACTTATGGTCAGTTTAGAGTCACCAGTTCACCTCTACTGCATGTTTTTGGTGGTGGGAGGAAGCCTGAGAACCAGGAGAGAACCCACACAGACACAGGGAGAATATGGAGACTAACCACAGAAAAGTCCCAGGTCCTCAGTGGGACCAGATCTATGTGTTTGATCATATTAGAAAGACATATTTACAGAACAAGTTTATTCTAAACTTGAATAAAACACACAAAATTCAAGCAGTATTGAGAACAAATAATAATTTTTATTTCTACACAAGTAAAACACAATAGTAGTTTATTATGTGGTGTGTGTGAGATAAAGGAAGAGAGAGAGAGAGGCTATGTAACACTTCAATATATATTCATAATATTTAAGGGCTATATCTTTTGAACCCTCTGCAGGCTAATATCAAACTATATACATTTTTATGAGTTACAATGAGAAGAAGACCAACCATTTAAACTGAAATATAATCATAATGTGCTTTAATTATTATGTTAAGCAAATCTGAACCACTGGATGACGATGACACAAGAGTATATAGAGTACAGATATGGACACATTTTTGTGGGTTGATCCTTGTTTTAGCCTCATCCTATAGTTAGCATGTTAGCATTCAGGTCAAAGAATCACAAAATACCAGCATGAAAATATTCATTATAGCAGATGTTTAACACACACACACACACACACACACACACACACACACACACACACACACACACACACACACACACACACACACACACACACACACACACACACAGATACTTTTACTTATTTGTGTAAATTGTTAAATTTTTTTTTTAATTTTTTTTAATTTTATTATTATTTTCTCACACCTCCTCTTCTTGTCTGTGTTTCCTTCATCTGGGTCTTGTTAGCCTGACTAGTTTATTTAGTCTTTCTCCCCTCTTTGTTTGCCTTTCATCTCAGTAACTTAGGCTGCTTTCACATCAGAAGCCTCATCGTTCAAGTATGATTTTTCTTTTTGCTCAGATCAGATCTGGCTTTCCTGACAGTTCACATTCATTATTACTAGTGACCTGTATCCAGCTCTAATGTGAACACATCTGTCCTCTGAAACGGAAGGTATGTTGTGCACAGTGATACGTTTTTGCACAAATCATCTGCATCACCAACAACAAATATCGTCATATTTGTGAGACATTCAAACTGAAATGCACTCATTAATGCATTCTTGACATTCTGCTCTGGAGGGCAGCGAACACGTCTCCTCTGGTCGTTTCATTTTGCCGAGCCGACAGTGCTGATTGCTGATGACAAATCACCCCCCATGACCATTGTCATTCATGTTGCATGGCCATGAATTGGATATATGATAGGGCTGAAATCTGTGATTTCTACATTAAGGCAAACATTTGTCACTTCAGCTTGGTCATGTGATCGTAGCCTTAGTGTCTGAAGCTCAAGCCACTTTCAGTGAGTTTTCACTGAAGCCCTCTGCCTGCTGCTTCTTGGGGTCGTGGCCTGGTCTGACTGATCTGCTTTACTGAACCTGTTTCTGTTTTATCCAAAGTGAACCTGCCTTGTTGAGTCATGTCATCTATGTGGTTCCCCTCAATGACATAAAGCTTTGCTATCCCTTTGTCCTAACCTTCATCGTCACAACTAAGTGCCCTCATTCTAATTTAAGCCTATTTCTAACCTCACCCTTCAGTCTTAAACTTCAAACAGACAACAATGTCCTCACTCTGCGGTTAAAAACCAGTCCTCGCTATCTGGCAAGTACAAGCAGATGTAAACACTCAATGAAGCTATTCACAGGTGTGCGACCACAGACTCTGTACAGTCCTTCTCACCACACAGACACACCAAAAGGAAGACACACACTAATGACATGATAACAGGGAAGGTAATTTTGGATCATAATTGTCCTGAAACATGGCACACTGAGGACAATGGAGGTTGTGTGTATTCAGTTCAGCTTGTGTGTGCTGATGGTCAAGGCTTCTCCTGTTCCTCCTCTTCTCCTCCAGGTGAATCACACAAAGAGAGTTTTGTTGTTTCAGAGGAAGCAGAGAATCTCGTCTGGGCAGCAAATCACAGAAAATTATAAACCACACAGGGAGAGAAGAAGAAGAAGAAGACAGTCTTTCTTCTATACGCTACTGAATGAAGCACGTCGCAGCTCCGTATAGCACTGGTTATGTGTGGTCAGTGTCCCTTTAAGTCATTCAAAATATCAGAGAACCCACTATGGTGAAAGCTAGAAACTAACTGGCTCCTCAACAAGGAAAGGATGTCATTGGTTAACTGGACTAACATGGCAACATCACTAGCCTGTTTAATTTAGGAGTAATATTTCTTTTGTAAAACCTCATGGGGTAAGTGAACCTGTCTTTGACTTGTTGTGAGATTAGGAGTAGATCCCAACCACATCCTGGAGACTATGAATGCAGGTAATGTGAAAGGGTCAAATTGACAAAAACAATCAGCTCTTTGCCTAAAATCTTCATCGCATTTTGCACATCGAACAATAAACACCCCAGTTTATGATTTCCTGTGTTTCCCCACAGACCATCCACAGAGAGGAGGACTATGGGGATCTCTCAGACCTTTCATCACAGGTTAGATAATGATGTTACTGAGTATGAAATATGCGCTGATTGAACGTGTAGATCTGAGCCAATTAGAGAAGAGCCTTAGTGATGGTGCAGCTGACGATTGGCTGTGATAAGAATGGAGTTGGTACGTCCACTCTAAAGACTGCCAGGAGCAGATAGTATACAGTCAAACCTGGTCTAGTGACCACCTCTATAAGGCGACCCCCTGCTCATGAGGACCACTTTTCTACAGTCCAGTTTTACTCCCCATTAACATACCCATTAAGTTTCCTGAATAAGACAATAACACGTCCACCAGTCCAACGCAACCTCCACATATGGAAACCCGCAGGCAGCCAATCACTGGTTATAACGACCACACAGGTAGTCTTCCTGTTCAGCATTCAAGTAAACAGTGTATAGCAGCGGTTTTTTCAGGCAATGTTCAGTCATTTGGACTGTGCTTATATAGCAAAATATATATAATTCTCTATGGGGAATTAAACAAAATCATCATTTTTTAATAGTTTCACATGCAAAAAGCGACAGTGTAGACATGGTGACCCCAGTTTTTTTCAATTTTCCATCAGCACTTTTACATTGCTTGCTTTCATCTAAAAGGGGATGTGATCATGACATATGCCTACTCTGCAACGGGATCTACCAATGAACGGGATACATGGGGGGGATATAAACCATTGATTCATTCATTCATTTTCTGTAACCGCTTACTCTGTGTAGGGTCGCAGGGGGGCTGGAGCCTATCCCAGCTGACATTGGGACATTGTCCCCTGGACAAGTCACCAGTTCATCACAGGACCACCTAGAAAGACCAACAACCATTCACACTCACAGTCAATTTAGAGTCACTGCATGTTTTTTGTGGTGGGAGGAAGCTGGAGAACCTGGAGAGAACCCACACAGACATGGGGAGAACATGGAGAATAACCACAGAAAAGTCCCAGGTCCCAGGTGGATTTGAACCCAGGACCTTCTTGCTGTGAGGCAAAAGAGCTACCCACTGCTGCACCGTGTTGCCAGGATATAAACCTAACCTTCAAAAAGTGACGTGTTCAATTCCATAATTTATTCTGAAATAATTTAATGAGGAGACAACATCTGTTTCACAATCTGGGTTTTATGGGGTGGGCTGGTTTTTACGATATGATTGTAGTTCTTTCACACACAGTGCAAGTAACTATAATCACTATGATGACACAGGAGACACATTAGACACAGTATAATGACACAGTAGACACATTAGACACACTATAATGACACAGTAGACACATTAGACACACTATAATTACACAGCAGACACAGTGGACACATTAGACACACTATAATGACACAGTAGACACACTATAATGACACATTAGACACACTTTAATGACACAGCAGACACAGTGGACACATTAGACACACTATAATGACACAGCAGACACAGTGGACACATTAGACACACTATAATGACACAGTAGAAACATTAGACACACTATAATGACACAGCAGACACAGTGGACACATTAGACACACTATAATGACACAGCAGACACAGTGGACACATTAGACACACTATAATGACACAGTAGACACACTATAATGACACAGTAGACACACTATAATGACACAGTAGACACATTAGACACACTATAATGACACAGTAAACACAGTAGACACATTAGACACACTATAATGACACAGAAGACATACTATAATGACACAGTAGACACAGTAGACACATTAGACACACTATAATGACACAGTAGACATACTATAATGACACAGTAGACACAGTAGACACATTAGACACACTATAATGACACAGTAAACACAGTAGACACACTATAATGACACAGTAAACACAGTAGACACATTAGACACACTATAATGACACAGAAGACATACTATAATGACACAGTAGACACAGTAGACACATTAGACACACTATAATGACACAGTAGACACAGTAGACACATTAGACACACTATAATGACACAGTAGACATACTATAATGACACAGTAGACACATTAGACACACTATAATGACACAGTAGACACACTATAATGACACAGTAAACACAGTAGACACATTAGACACACTATAATGACACAGTAGACATACTATAATGACACAGTAGACACAGTAGACACATTAGACACACTATAATGACACAGTAGACATACTATAATGACACAGTAGACACATTAGACACATTAGACACACTATAATGACACAGTAGACACATTAGACACACTATAATGACACAGTAGACACACTATAATGACACAGTAGACACATTAGACACACTATAATGACAGAGTAGACACAGTGGACACATTAGACACACTATAATGACACAGTAGAAACATTAGACACACTATAATGACACAGTAGACACACTATAATGACACAGTAGACACATTAGACACACTATAATGACAGAGTAGACACAGTGGACACATTAGACACACTATAATGACACAGTAGAAACATTAGACACACTATAATGACACAGTAGACACACTATAATGACACAGTAGACACAGTAGACACAATAGACACATTATAATGACACAGTAGACACACTGTAATGACACAATAGACACATTAGACACACTATAATGACACAGTAGACACAGTAGACACAATAGACACACTATAATGACACAGTACACACATTAGACACACTATAATGACACAGTAGACACACTATAATGACACATTAGACACATTAGACACACTATAATGACACATTAGACACTATAATGACACAGTAGACACATTAGACACACTATAATGACACAGTAGACACATTAGACACACTATAATGACACAGTAGAAACATTAGACACACTATAATGACACAGTAGACACACTATAATGACACAATAGACACATTAGACACAATAGACACATTATAATGACACAGTAGAAACATTAGACACACTATAATGACACAGTAGACACAGTAGACACAATAGACACATTATAATGACACAATAGACACATTAGACACACTATAATGACACAGTAGACACAGTAGCCACACTATAATGACACAGTAGCCACACTATAATGACACAGTAGAAACATTAGACACACTATAATGACACAGGAGACACACTATAATGACACAGGAGACACACTATAATGACACAGGAGACACACTATAATGACACAGGAGACACATTAGACACACTATAATGACACAGTGGACACATTAGACACACTATAATGACACAGTAGACACATTAGACACACTATAATTACACATTATACACACTATAATGACACAGTGGACACATTAGACACACTATAATGACACATTATACACACTATAATGACACAGTAGACACAGTGGACACATTAGACACACTATAATGACACAGTAGACACATTAGACACACTATAATGACACAGTAGACACATTAGACACACTATAATGACACATTAGACACAGTAGACACACTATAATGACACAGTAGACACATTAGACACACTATAATGACACATTAGACACAGTAGACACACTATAATGACACAGTTGATTTAATTTCTATGAAATCTCTGTGACTCAGAGGGCAGCTGCAATGACAGGTCCAATTCCCAAGCAACAGCAGCCTGTCACAGTGTCGGCTTTGGAGCCCACCTGAGAGAACAGCCGATTTAAGGGCTGTTCCACCTGTCATATCTAAAAATCTGTGGGAAATGCCAACCATTTGCTTTCATCTCTTTAGCCAAGATGCTTGAAAGGATGCGGTCCTGTTGCTGTGACTAGGCAACCAAATCCTCATGATGATGATGAAGTTGCAGTAATTTATCAGTTAGCCTCACTAACTATACTAAACATAAACTCAAAACAAAGATAACAGGATGTTTATGTGAAAATAATCACTTCTTGACTGGTCATGCAGCTTTGCATATCGCTAATCGAGTACAATCAGTCACTCTCATCTAGAGTTTATTGGTTAGTTCTTGTCACATTCTGTATTCATAAACATGACATGTTTCCATCCCAGTGTTTCATGAACACGTCTGAAAAAACATACACATTGGGAATGAATGCTCAACCCAAAGCGTTGCTTTCATATTGGACTCCTCTGGACGCATGTCTCCATTTAAAACAATGGATTTAAACACAGAAATGACTCAACAGGAGCTTGCAAGAATACCAGCAACACAGTGAAGCTGCAGTTAGGAGCAGCAGTAGTTTGAGTCAAATGCTAAGATCAGGATAACAGTTCATTCTCACTTTGACAGTGTCAGGGCTATAACTGTGCTTCCAGTCATTTCCCCTATTTTCCTGTTCTTGTCTCTTTCTTTTCTCCAGTCTGTTTCCCATAGATATCAGACCAAACAGTGCTGGGGACTTTCTAGGGGAACTGCTCCCTAAGGAGGGTCCCCAAGAACAACATACCTCCAACAGCCTTTTCCTGTTTGCAGTTGCACCACCAATACAACGTAAGCTGACCGGTGCTTCTTTGTGACATGAGATTTGACAGACATTTGTCGTTCCATTTATTATGGCCACCGTTATAAGCTGATTTTTACATGGCTAACGTTTCACACCGATTTTTAAAAATGAAGGTTGAAGGAGCTGCATTGGCTCAATCAACTATACACCTACGTTTGGACCAATCACTAGCTCTTAAGGGAGAACTCTCAGGTCAGACTTCAGAAAGTCCCTCAAAACAGAGTTCTAAGAATTACAACTATTCCAACTGCTTGTGCTGCAGATATAATAAAAAGAACACTGCAGGCAGAAGTGAAACAGATGTGTTGTTATCTTGACAGTGTGAACAAGTCACAGGGAATCTGACCTTTTCAATTCAGATTTGAGACACTTTCATATGTGGTGCCATTAGATACATATCTGATTCCTGTTGAGGTGACAGCATGTGGTTTTTCTCTCACTGAGCACGGTCACATCAATGTTTTGTTAGCAATGGTGGAATAAGTCAAATATAGAGGATCACAGTAACGACAACTGGGAGACATGAGGTTGTAAATTGAATGGCAAAATGATTCAAATCCTGTTTTTGCCTTCTTGCCAAACAGTGGTTTGGTTCTGGTCCAGGTAGGCTATTCCTGACCAGGTAGGCTATTCCTGACAGACATGAGCCACATGTGGTCTGGCATTGTCATGCATGAAGGTGATGCCTGATTGCTGTATCCTGGGAATGACATGTGGACCTGGGACCATATTTCGGGAACGAATGGCTGTCTGTGTACCGTGGATGTGGACCAGGTCTGACCGCCATCCATTAGCAATGTCTCCCCACAACATGACATCACCACCAAACGATCCACTTCCTGGATGTATGCTGCAGGATAGCGTTCCTCACGTTACCGATACAAACCACAAGTTAAATCTGGACTTGTCACTAAATGTGATCTGCCTCCACTGTGCAATGAGCCATAACATCTGTAACATCTGTGCTACACGTGTCTGTAGAGTTCAGACCATCATCAGCATCCCAACTGACTGGTCATGTAAGTTCTTTCAGGAATCATGACATCATCAGTTGTTTCAATAGGACATTAATTAGACCCAGTAACTTATCACCTTGACCAGGTCTTTTCAATCATGCAAAAAAATCTCACCAACATCATGGTTTACTCTGAAATGCACCAATGACTGTTATTTCCATGTTATGACTAAATGATGGTTATTCATGATTTAACATGTTTTGGTTGTGGGTACTTAAAAACGTTTATTCAGTGAATCACATGTTTGTTTGTTTCAGTAGATTAGAGCTAGTGAAAGGAACATCTTGGGTTCTATAAATGATGCGTTTTAAAGTTGCTCAGTACATTAATACTCCTGACAGTACTAAACTAAGCAATGTGATAACACCCGTTAAGACATTACCTCTCCCCTGGGTCCCCTCTAAACTATAATCATCTCGTCCTGGTTTCATGGACACTTACATAGCTATGAATACACATTTCAACCTCTTCAGTATCAAAACTAGCACTGAGAGCCACTCGCTTCTTATTGTTAAATTTGGCCTCCCTTGGTCTCACGTCCAATTTAACCTTTTTAGATGCAGAATCAAATTCTCTTACAGTAGTGAACCCAGTAGTATCTATTCATGTACAATTTCTTTGGCTTCATCATTTCTCTTTATCTCCAGGGGTCTCTAACCTGAAAGTGGCTCTTTAAATAAGAAATAAAGATTGATGCTGGCTTAGTCTGAGTTGGGATTCAGTGACTTCTTTTTTTTCCTCCAAAATATATCTTCACTCATCTGCTGGTTAAATTAAGGGTGAATATGTCAGCTACAGTCTAGACTGTTTGGATAATGGAGGCTCATTTTCCGACAGACTGATGTATAAACCAGAGAGTAGTTGAGCCAACAGGATGAAAGCATTCCTTTCAGTCAGAGTGAGCATTTTAGTATCAGTAGCTCTGCTTCACCTCCTTCACCTCAGACGCTGACATGCCACATATCAAGATTATGTCTAGCAGCGATTTAGGAAGTCATAAGTGCATGACTCACACATGGACATCAAATACTAAAGAAGGGAAATCACTCTTTTCTGCAACAGCAACAATATTATATATAGAGAGAGCAGACCTCAGCCAAGGCAGCTCAGTCACCGCACCAAAAAGCAACATTCCCATGAAACCCTCATCATGTGACTCCTGGATCATGAAAACCTGCCCCTAGGATCTGGATTTCACATCGCTACTATTATGAGTTTGATAGTTATTCAATAACTATCAGTCTGGATCATTTGTTTTTTTGTTGTCTCACAGTAAGCAAGCAAATTTATTTATATAGCAGATTTCATACACTGAGGTAATTCAAAGTGCTTTACATAAAAATAAAAAAATAAAAACAGATAAAAGAACAAAGCAAAGTAAAACAGATGCAAAAGTAGTCTTTTTTTAGGGGGCGCTGGTGAGTCGGCAATGGAGTAAAACGTGTTGAGCTAAGCTCCTGCAAAACTTTACTTAAACTGCTATTTCATTGTGCACTTTCTGCAAATCAGTAGTAAATTTCATTTCCTAATATATATGAGATATTCAGGGAGAAGTTTAAACTGTATATGACACCACGATGGTGACCAATCTTCGTTAATATAAGTACACAGGTCCCTCGAGCACAAGGCCCGATGCCTCCGCAGCACAAGTTTTGACGGAGCCCAGTGACCAACCACCCACTTCACAGCCAGACGCAGCAATGGATGCCGCGGAGCTGAAAGTGGATATTCTTGCGTTGAGAGCCGACATCTCCGTTATTATCAGGTCAGAGCTGAAGAATGCACTTACTGAAGATTTTAACTATATATTATTTATACATTACTTTTACATTACTATATATATATATATATATATATATATATATATATATATATATATATATATATATATATATATATTTTGTTTCTGTTTCACTTCTCCACTGGTACTACTGAATGCTATTATGCTTGGTGCCCTTTTTTTTTGTATTATATATTTGATTGGAGGTTGGGCAGGAGCCAACCTAGTGCACACTAAGTTGTTCCCCACTGCCAGCACTTAATGTGTGGCTTTGTTTGTAAAGGGCGTTACAGTCACCATGTTCATTTAGGTGACAGGGATTGGGAACCTACCAGACCTATGCTATATGTTTATTTTGTTAATTGTCTTACATGTATTAAATTTCATTGTCTTGAACCCTTGGGGTGTATTCATAGTATATTGCCCATTACATATCTTAATGGCTGACAGAACTACCTCAGGGAAGAATTTAGGGTGCCTGGGTAACTTTGTAAGCTGGAATGTTAAGTCACTGAATCACCCTGTGAAACGAAGAAAAGTTCTCACACATCTAAACCATCTCAATGCTGATATTGCATTTCTCCAGGAGACTCGTCTCCGTACTGTTGATCAATTCAGATTGAGAGGTGGATGGATAGGACAAGCCTATCAATCCAACTTTGGCTCCAAGGCAAGGGGGGCAGCAATCCTGATTGGTAAGAATGTTCTATTTGTAATATCAAGCAAAAAATGTGACTCTATGGGGCGCTATGTCATTGTTTTTGGTCGACTGTATGGATTCCCAGTTATTTTAGCTAATATCTATGCTCCAAATTGGGATGACAACACTCTCTCAAATTCCCAATATGGATACGCATCACTTCATTTTAGGCGGGGACGCAAACTGCATTCTTTCTCCAAGCTTAGATCGTAGCTCCTCTACAAAGACATCTGAGTCAAAATCAGCACAAACAATTCGACTTTTTCTTCAGACATATGGTGTAACTGATGTCTGCTGTTTCCGTAATCCCACATGTAAGGGCTATTCTTTTTTTTCACTGGTCCATAAGACGTCTTCACGGATAGATTACTTCTTTGTTGATAAGAAACTCCTACCAATGATAGATGCTTGTGAATATCACACACACACACACACACACACACACACACACACACACACACACACACACACACACACACACACACACACACACACACACACACACACACACACACACACACACACAGCTGTAGCTCAGTGGTAGAGGAGTAGTCCACATATCAGAAGGTCGGTGGATCGATCCCCAGCCCCTGCAGCCTTGGGCAAGATACTGAATCCCAAATTGCTCCCAATGGCTGCTCCATTGGTGTGTGCGTGTTTGTGTGAATGGTTACCGCTCCCAATGAGCCTTGCATGGTGGAGCTTTGCATGGTATGAATGTTGGTGTGAATGGGTGAATGCTGGCTTGTGTTGTAAAGCGCTTTGAATGGTCAGTCAAACTAGAAAGGCACTATATAAGTACAGTCCATTTACCATTCTTCTTTCTGTCTTCAAGGAATCGCTGGCCTCAAACTCTTTCCCCCCAAACTATGCGCGAATTGATCATTTCCCTTATTTTAAAGAAAGACAAAAATCCTCTCCAGTGTGGATCATACCGTGGATCAAACCGTCCAATTTCTCTTTTGAACACAGATGTAGAGGTTCTTGCAAAACTCTTGGCCCGGCATTTGGAGATTTTTCTTCCTTCAGTTATTACAACAGACCAAATGGGTTTCATGAAGAACCGATACTCATTCTGTAATATTAGGCGCCTTTTAAATGTTTTTTACAACCCATCCTCATCCAACATACCTGAGATTGTACTATCACTCGATGCTGAAAAAGCTTTCGATCGTGTGGAGTGGGATCTCTTTTACACTCTTAAAAAATTCGGTTTCGGACCAAAATTTGTAACCTGGGTTAAAATGCCCTATTCCTCCCCAATGGCTACAGTCCGTATGAATAATAGTCTCTCTGCTTATTTCAACCTGCAGAGGGGTACTAGGCAAGGTTGTCCGATGTCCCCGTTATTATTTGCTGCCGCCATTGAACCGTTGGTGTTAGCTATACGACAGGATGTTAAAATTAAAGGAATCAGTTGGGGAGGTCAAGAGTGCAAAGTATCATTTTATACAGATGACTTGCTCTTGTACCTGTCAGATCCTCTGGCAAGCGTCCCTCGACTACTAGATATATTAAAGAAACTTGGCAAAATATCCGGCTATAAAATAAACTTCCAAAAAAGTGAGTTAATGCCAATTAATATGACTGCCAAGGCTATGTCCTTCAATTTGACCTCTTTAAAATTAACACAGATAAGTTTAAATATCTGGGAATCTGGGTTACACACAGTCATAAAGATCTTTACAAGGCCAACTTCTTGCCCCTGATAACTGCTCTGAAGCAGGACATTAAACGTTGGGATTTGCTGCCCCTCTCGCTGAGCAGAAGGATCAGTATTGTTAAGATGAATGTATTACCCAAGTTCCTCTATTTATTTCAAAATCTTCCTGTATTTTTGACCAAATTTTTCTTTAGCTCTATAGATGGACTTTTGTCAACCTTTATCTGGAACAAAAAACCCCCACGTATACGGATATGTATACTACAGAGGCCCCGTCCCCAGGGTGGTATGGCACTCCCCAATTTTTTGTTTTATTACCGGGCAGCCAACGTCATGGCATTGACGTACTGGATGAATGACATAGATAACCCTGATACCCCTAAATGGCTGATTCTGGAGAATATCTCTTGTAGGCTAACCTCCTTACCTGCTTTACTCTGTCTGAGCTCCCACTTGGCAAGCCTATTTCTTATTATACCACTAACCCTGTTGTGACAAACTCAGTGAAAATCTGGAACCAATTCAGGAGAACATTTGCCCTCTGCAACTTCGCCCTTGCTGCTCCAATAGTTAAGAATCACATGTTCACCCTGTCAATGTTAGATGGATCCTTTGGCATTTGGTTTAAGAGTGGGATCCTTTCATTGCAAGACCTTTACATTGACAATAATTTTGCATCTTTCGAGCAATTGGTAAACAGGTTTGGCATCCCTAGGTCCCACTTTTTTAGGTATCTACAATTGCGAAACTTTATTGCTTCACATTTTGAGTGCTTCCCTTTCATTTCTCCCACATCTCTGCT
Source organism: Chaunax sp. Z400 (assembly GCA_037577475.1). Classification (NCBI taxonomy): domain Eukaryota; kingdom Metazoa; phylum Chordata; class Actinopteri; order Lophiiformes; family Chaunacidae; genus Chaunax; species Chaunax sp. Z400. Next base: position 2,806,851 of record CM075197.1, on the reverse strand, counting down.
AGAATCTATTTTCAGGTTAGGAAAGGATTTAAAGCAGATTATAGGCAGAATATACAACATTCTCAATTTGTATGATTTGACGACTCTAGATAATCTTAAAAAGAAGTGGGAGGAAGACTTAAATGAACAAATCGTAGATACAGTCTGGCAGAAAATTATCAGAAGGATTTACTCATCGTCCATCTGTCAACGACATACTGTTGTACAATTTAAGATAGTACATAGATTTCATTGGTCAAAGGTTAAGTTGTCCAAAATCAAACCGGAGTTAGATCCTACAGGCGACAGATGTAGACAAGCAACAGCAAGCCTTTTACATATGTTTTGGACATGCCCAAGGCTACATAATTTCTGGCAACCAATTTTCAAGACTCTTTCTCGAATACTAAAGAAACCAATGGATCCATCCCCTTTTGTTGCTTTATTTGATGTCACACGACAAGGAGTGCATCTAAGTAACAATAAGTGCAATATGCTGGCCTTCTGCACTTTGTTGGCCAGGCGACTTATACTGTTCAGATGGAAAGACCCTTTTCCCCCTTCTTTCTCTCATTGGATTAAAGACGTTATACAGTATCTTAAACTAGAGAAGATAAGATATACTCTACAAGGGTCTGTCTTGAAATTCTATATAATTTGGCAGCCTTTCTTGACATTTGTGGAAGAAATGGAAGCAGAGAATGTAACCCAATAATATGCATACCTTTCGAATCTGATATTACATTTCTCCCTTTAAAGGTGTGTGTATATGTATGTATATAGGTATATATGTATGTGTGTATGTATATGTATGGGCAACACAGAAGGAACCGGGGCGGTCCTGGCAGTCAGGTATAACAAAAAGAAGGGTACAGTAGAACTGGCCCGGTTACATACACCCCCCTAGAATTACACAAAATCCATTAACATAAAATAATTCACATAAACATTTGTTTACACTGGCCATTAAAAACAGACCACATAACTAGTGGTCCAGATCAGCAATTTAAGCTACCTATACAAAGGTTAAGAGACTGAGACTTGCTTGGCGCCTAGCAGATCTCAGGAACCTCAATAGACAAAATGAGGTGCCTTTTACACCACATAAAATGGCCATACACGATTACTTCATCTTATTTGAAAATATGACACATTGTCCATATTAATATGACAAGCACAAGAGACACAATATTATTAACAATACTGTCACCCCCTCAAGGAGAACTAGCAATTACAATGCAGTTATAAGAATTACACATGAATGAGGACTGAACTTTCTCAAAACCAAAAACTGATTCAATTTGAGCCATAGACTCAATCAAGCGGCATACTGGTCTAATGACTCTACCAAAACGTGTGGTAAATCTGCGACCCATTTCTGACTCTTGTGGGTCATTGGAGTCAACATGGTTGTTGTGTGACTCAGAGGGGGAGGGGTTTGGGGAAGCACCAGCACCAGCCAACCCAGCATGAGCAGAGGAGGACATCTCAGCAGGGGGAGGCAGATCAACTTCTGTCTCAGCAGGTGAATGTAGCTGAACCTAGGATGCTGTGCGGTTGTCATCATCACACTCACTGCTGCAGGGGAGGGACCCAGCGGCTGCAACTGTTGCAGCTCCTGTATCCACAGCTGATGCACCAGACACATCAGACCCAGGCGCAGTGATCATGCTAGCAGCTGGGATAGTGTCACCAACATTCAGCATTACATCCAAGGGCAAGAAGTTGACTTGGAGGAGTAGGTTGCGGTGCACCACATGTTCATTCCCTTCCCTGTCTCTGATCTGGTAGATATGAAGGTCAGGTTTTGAGGCCACCACTGTGTAGATGACAGGTTCCCATTTGTCAGAGAGTCAGTCCCTTAGTCCGTTTGTTGTACTGATCTGACTGATGTTTCTGCTCCACATTGCTGTTTTCTTGGGCCAGGAGCATTGCAGAATGCAGGTCATCCATCAGTGATTTAATGTGCGCTTTGTAGTCACAAATAGTGTCATCATGAAGGACATTTTTGAACATGAGGTCAACTGGCATCCTGGGGACTCTCCCAAACATCAAATAAAATGGAGGAAAGCCTGTGGTTTCATGGGAAGTGCAATTGTACACAAAGGTCATTGACTGTATCATCTGTGGCCATTTCTGTTTCTGTCTGGGTGGAAGAGATCTCAACATGTTTCCCAGGGTGCGGTTAAATCTCTCCGTAGCACCATTACCCATCGGGTGATAAGGCGAGGTGCGAGACTTGACAACACCACCCATTTTCAGGAGCTCAGCAATCAACTCACTCTCAAAACTTGTTCCCTGGTCAGAGTGAATGCGTTGAGGGAAGCCATAGATACAGAAAAATCCATCCCACAGCTTCTTTGCCACACTCTTAGCTGTCTGGTCCCGACATAGGAATGCATGTGCCAACTTTGTGAAATGATCAATGATCACAAGGACATCCACAGACTTGTTGTTACTGTCCTCTGCAGACCAGAAATCAATGCACACAAGTTCTAGTGGAGCAGTTGTTTTAATGCTCTCCAGAGGGGCTCTTGCAGCTGGCTCAGGGGTTTTACTGAGAACACATTTGGGGCAGTGTCTCACATGGTTGCGTACATCTTTTTCCATATCGTACCAAAAGAAGCGTTGGCGAGCTAGGGAGAGTGTGCGTGGCTGACCCTGATGACCAGCATTGTCATGTATGCCAGAAAGCACTGCAGCCTTCAGGGACTGGGGGACAATGAACTGGAAGCGCTTGTGTTTGGTAAGTGGATCCCTAGTGACCCTATAGAGAATGTCATCTAGAAGAGTGAGCTTTTCCCACTGTTTCAAAATCCTCAAAGTCTGCTGACACTCATCACTGCGCTCCCGTCTGGAGAGGCTGCGCTTCCGTCCAACATAAAAGGCGACTGGAGACCACAGGATCCTGTTTTTGGTGAGACAAGAGATCAGTATGAGAGAGCACAGAAGAGACATCCAGGCCAGGAGCAGTCAGGGTTGGCAGGTCAGATGGAATGCATCATGCACCATAGCATCCTTAACATCACAGGCATGATCCAACAGTTCATAGTACGGCTCTGACAGGAGGCGTTCAGCCACAGCTCTCAATGTCAACATCACCTAAGCCACAGTCCTTGAGCAGCTGCATCAGGTCAGGTACTACATGTGGTGGGGTGGAGGCCTGCTCAAGGCATCTGCCACAACATTCAGCCTGCCTGGAACATATCTGATGTCGAAGGAATATGGGGCTAGTTTGGAGACCCAGCGCTGCTCACAGGCATCCAGTTTCGGCTTGGTCAGGATGTATGTAAGAGGGTTATTATCAGTCCAAACAGTGAATTTATGCCCCTTAAGCCAATGACTGAATTTATCACACACAGCCCACTTCAGAGCCAAGAATTCAAGTCTGTGTGCGGGGTATTTGGCTTGGCTGCGACTCAGAGACTTGCTCGCAAAGGCTATAGGTCTCGCCCTTTCTTCACCAGCAGGCACCTGGGATAAAACAGCACCCACTCCATCAGTTGAAGCATCAGTAGAAAGGATGAAGGGTCTGTTAAAATCTGGATGTGCCAACACCACACAGTCAAGAAGTGCACGCTTGAGTTCCTCAAAAGCCCTCTCACAACCAGGGGTCCAATCCTGAGGTGTCATTTTGCAATATGTCCCTGCCCTCCCTCGTTCAAGACAGCCCTTCTTTCTCCTCTTCTGACCGGCTGTTAAAGCAAAGAGTGGCTTAGCAATGTGAGAGCATGCAGGGATAAAACTCTGGTAAAACAACACCATGCCAAGAAAGGATCTTACTTTCTGTTGAGACGGGGTGCAACGATCAGCCTCCATTAAGTCCTCTTTATTAAAGTTGGAGATGACTTTCACTTTTTCCTGGTCAACAGAGACACCACTAGCACCCACAATGTGACCAAGGAACTTCACAGAACGCCTGAGGAAGTGGCATTTTTTCTGTGGGAGCTTCAGGTTATTGGATCTCAACCGAAAGAAAACGACCCTGAGTCGGACCAGAGCTTCCTCTTCTGAAGGTGCAAAGACCAGCAGGTCATCGAGATAGCAAAGAAGGCTGGAGAAGTTCAAGTCGCCAAAGATGCTAAGCATCATCCTCATGAAGGATGCAGGACTGTTGCAAAGGCCTTGGGGGAGCCGATTGTACTCATAGAGGCCAAGAGGTGTTGTAAAGGCTGTGTAATGCCTGTCAGACTCATGAAGAGGAATGTTGTAAAATCCTGAACTCAAGTCCATAGTGCTAAAGAAGGCATTACCACCAAGGGCAGCGACACAGTCAGCCTGATGAGGCAGAGGGTGAGCATCTTTCACAGACTTGGCGTTTAGGCAGCGGAAATCGGTGCATATCCGTAAGTCTCCTGATTTCTTCCATACCATCACTAGTGGTGAAGCATATTCACTGATGGACTTACTGATGATGACTGTCATCTCCATGTCAGACAGAACTGTTCTCAGTTTTTGGTAGTGTGCTGGGGGTACTCTGCGGTAGGGCAGACGGAAGGGGCGCTCATCAGTGAGGTGAATCCGGTGGACAAAATCCTTTGCCTCACCACAGTCCAACTTGTCTCTAGAGTAGACATCCTGGAATTCTAAAACAAGCTCAGCCAATTTCCTCTTCCATTCATCTGATACCTCACAGCTCTCAATGTCAACATCACCTAAGCCACAGTCCTTGAGCAGCTGCATCAGGTCAGGTACTACATGTGGTGGGGTGGAGGCCTGCTCATCCTGCTCACACCCGGAAGAGAAGATCGCTGACAGGGGATGTGACGGGTCGAACGGCACCAAGTGTAACCGGTGGACTTCTGCGTTGTGTTTATGTGTAGAAACCAATCTCAGCACCAGTTTCTCTTTGGAGATCACTCCGTTTATTGCCACACTGACAAAAGATGTAAACAACACATCAGTGTGCAAGCTATATTTATGCCCCAGCTCCTTACTCTCTCCCATGTGGGGACAATACAAAAGGGCACATATACATTAACATACCTGACAAAAGATGAAACAGCACATCAGTGTGCAAGCTACAGTTATGCCCCAGCTCCTTACTCTATAACACAAACAGGAAAATAACTTAGTACATACTATATACAAGAATTAACATGGTGCTATTAGTAGCAACAACAGGTAACCAACCTCTCCCATGTGGGGACAATACAAAAGGGGAGAGGCTATGGGACTAGCAGAATATATAAGGGGAACCAGAGAAGAAGAAATAAGGAGGGGCAACACAGGAGGAACTGGGGCGGTCCTGGCAGTCAGGTATAACAAAAAGAAGGGTTCAGTAGAACTGATTTTGTGTAATTATAGTGCCACAACTGGCCCGGTTACTATATATATATATAATTTTTTTTCTTTTACTATTATAATTTTACTTATTTTATATGTGTGTGTGTGTTTATGTATGTGTATTTTTTTAATATTATTTTTATTTAAGGGTCTAGGTCTGGTAGGTGGGTTGGGTGGGCATTTGGGATTATGTTGGTTTGTACTGCTCATATTTCGTATGTTGTAAAACTCTCCAATAAAAAAAGACCTTGAAAAAAGAAAAAAGGAAGAACAAAGCATAAAAAATTAACATTAAAAACACATTAAAATTACAATCAAATTCACAGTGCATTTAAAAATCAGGATGTAGTTAGGAGCAGTTAAAAGCGGCGGTGAACAACAAAGTCTGTAACCTATTTTTGAAAGTATAGAGTTGGAGCACATCTAAGATCTTCTGGAAGTTTATTCCTGTTATGTGTAGCATAATAAGTAAAAGCAGCTTCACTCTGTTTTGTCTTGATTCTAGGAACACTTAGCAGACAGGTCCCTGATGATCTTAGAGGTCTGGAGGTGTATTTAGGCCCTAAACCATTAAGCGCTTTGTAAACCAGTAACATTGTTTTGAAGTCAATGCTTTGTTATACAGGTAGCTAATGTAGATCAGTGTGACATGCTCATTGTATGAGTAGTGAATTTTTTCAGTAGTGAATTTTCTGTGAGCCCTACAAATGTAAACATTCTGGATCACCAGGTCCAGAATACGACCTGGATCCAGATCAGACTCTGATGTGTTCTAGATCTTATGGTGATGTCATCGTGTCAGTATTGTAGGAATTATCCATGAAGTTAGAAGATAAAACCTTGTACCTCTATTCCATAATGGTCCACCATAATCTAATAGAGCCTGATTCTACCTCTCAGGAAATGTAATAAAAAGCCACTCTTAAGTTTTGGGGTAATCCTGTTGAAAGAAAGGCAGACAAACAAACAAACAAAAAACATCACCTCCTTAGCAGAGGTAACGATACTAGAAAGGGCTTCATATACTGTATAAAAAATGCATTTGTGCTGCTGGAAACTGTGAGTTGAAATTTGAAATAGTAGAAATATTGGAGGAAGTTTATGACCCGACATACAATGTTTGTTCAGCTCCAAAATGAGAGAGTTCACTCCAGACTGCCATGTTGGAAACGAACCAAAGGAGAGCAGAGAAGGACTCACATGTTCTAAACTGTAAAATGAGGCAGTGCTGGTCAAATAAGAATTAACCCTCCACTCACCTCAGATGTTTTCAGAGCATATTTTAGAGGAGAAACCTTCATACTAGGCCTCCATGTAAGGAGGACAGAGGATTACAAAGAGTCTATCCTCTGCTCAGGATATCTCTACAGAGGTGGTTCAAAACAGATGAGCCAAAAACAGGAACCACCCAACTCTCAACAGCTGGATCATTTATTGGTCCAGTGCACTGTAAATACCACAGCCCTCTGTTCTCTCTGGTCATGTAGCATCAGTTTGAACACTATTTGTGTTTTTCTGTAGCACTGACAGCCTAATTTTATGACAACACCATCTTTCCTGCAGTGAAATTCTTATTTAAGAGATAATATGTATTGTACATATAATTTAACATTTTGCAGAAGGTAAAAGTAACACAGCAACACAAGAAATCATCATAAATTCATTTCCACAGTCCTTTTCATACATTGCACAGTTTATAATCTCTTACTGTGAGGTCACCCCTGAAAGCAGTCCCTCGTTTGAAAATCCAGAGATTGTGGTTTTTCAATGTTTGTGTATTACTACACAAAGTGCAGTATTTGACAGATAACATTGTGAATGTTAGTCAGAGGAATAGCCTGACCAGTGTACTCTATTTGACCTGATTTAGAGAACAGGACATTTAAAAGCAGATTTCCTACAGTAAAACACCTTGTAAGTCAAAGGAACTCTGAAAATCTACATTTACAGTAAAACAAACTGTTTTTTCCCTCATGTTCTCTTGGTAATGTGTCCTTTAATGCTTTTAATTAATTTCTGATTGTAAGCTGCACAAATGAAGTGAAAGAATGAACATTCATCGTCCCCACTTAGCTGTTGCTGAGCAGATTCCACTGCCTACTATTCTGGTGCTCTCCTACCACTCATGAATGATTGATAACCAGAGACATCACGTCTTACTGCTGCAATCAGCTGAAAACCTCCTAACTCCTGATGTTCAGCACCAAATAGCTGCAGCTGGACAACATGAATATCTTAGTATTTCTGAGGGACTGGAGCAGGTTAAAGCTGGGTACTGCTGGAAAGTGTGGAGGAGTGTCTCAGTCAATCATAGCAGTAGCTCAAGCTACTGTTGTGAACCACAAGCTAAACTTCAGTTTGTGTACAGCTCTTGTGCATATAACCAAGCTGTAAAACTGTGGTGAACATCAATGTGTTTTACATGAAAAGTTCACACCTGACTCCATTCAGATCAAACACTGAATAAATGATGTTCATCATGTTTGGTTTTCGTCCTGCAGATCTATTCATTCTGTTTACACCCAGTATTTCTGCACAGTCACAGATAAAGATGAGGCTTCACCGTTATTTCGTTGAAAAGCCCAGAAGTCAACATAAAAAAAAGATTAAATAATCATTTACAAAAGTCAGAATATGTCTTCATGTAACAAAATATTCTGTTTCAATCTACAACTTTTTATTGAACTTGCATACATCCTTGGTGTTCCCAGTCAAAAATTTGTGTTCATTAGAAATGCCGCTTTTTTGGTTTCCATGGCAACCCCAATGGAAAGATAAGATAAGATATCCCTTTATTAGTCCCACAGTTGGTAAATTCACAGTATTGCAGCAGCACAGTGTACAGAAGCACAGTGGGGGAGGGGAAATAATCTAAAAAATACAATACAATAAAGGAGGGGGGTAAAGTGTCTCAAAATATTGCACAAATACTATAACAAAAGTGTCTCAGTATTGCACAGACAATAAAAAAGTACAAGAGATTGTTTGGTCTACTGGGAGCAGTGCTGGTTGTATAATCTAACAGCTGCAGGAAGGAAAGACTTGCGAAAGCGCTCCTTCACACACTTTGGGTGAAGCAACCTGTCGCTGAAGGAGCTCTCCAGTGCTGTTATTTGGTCCTGCATCGGGTGGGAGTGATTGTCCATCATGGATGACAGTTTTGTTGTCATTCTCCTTCCTCCCACCACCTCCACCGGGTCCAGGGGGCATCCCAGGACAGAGCTGGCCTTCTTTATCAGCTTGTCGAGTCTTTTCCTGTCCGTCACTGAGATGCCGCTGCCCCAGCAGACCACACCATAAAAAATGGCTGATGCCACCACGGCGTCATGTCTTAAGAAGTGCTCCCTGCACTCCAAAGGACCTCAGTCTCCTGAGCAGATAGAGTCTGCTCTGGCCTTTCCTGAAAAGTGCAGTGGTATTGTCTGTCCAGTCCAGTTTATTGTTCAGGTGAACACCCAGGTACTTATAAGATGTCACCATCTCAATGTCTGTTCCCTGAATGTTCACCGGGTCCGGGGGGGGAGTGTGTGTGCCTGCGGAAATCCACCACCAGTTCCTTGGTTTTCCCC
>CM075197.1:2763017-2793017 GCA_037577475.1 Chaunax sp. Z400 | reverse complement strand
AGAAGTCCAATTCCACCTATGAGGCGCTGAGATGGGATCCCACCAGCACTTATAAGAAGGTCATAGACTGTCTACAGCAGTGGTTCCACAACTTTTTTTCTGGGACCCACATTTTTAAAATGACAAACCGTCGTGACCCAAATCACAATAGATCTTATCTATAAATTACAAGATTAACAATTTGTGCATAAATGAACATTTCTGACCATTTTTACTGGCGTCTGCATCATCATATTATCTTGAATATTTCATAGTGATATGCATTTAAATTACAACTACATTGAATGCTTATTGAAAATATATACTGTACATATTTTAAATACTTTATAGATACGATCAAATCAGTGCATTTAGGAGGGGTGTGGTATCTCATTGTTTTTATCTCCTCTTATCACAATATAAATATTTTAAACAGGCTACTTTATAAATGAGAAAATGCATTGAGTCTGAGTAAACAAGCCACTCATGTTCATGTTCATATGTTCATATTTTTATTTGAGAACTTAAGTGCATCTTAAATTAAACAGGCACACATCAGGTAAACAACACACATTTTAACTACTTTATAAGAGACAAATTAAGTGCATTTTGTTGTAATTAACAGACTTATATTTCCCTCTCATCATTAAATCAAACAGATTATTGCTTGTTCTTTGTTTTCCAGTCAGTTGTACAAGAGGAGAGCAACACACATATCAGGTGTAGCATTTAGTCTCTGGGCGGTAGCTAAGCTAACATTAACTGCAGCAGTCTGGTCCTTAGCTGGGTCTTGTCCCTGGTCTCCAGCTATGCCTTTCTTTTTTCTTAGCCAGGCATCCATGTTTGTGACCACCTGCAAAATCTGTTCATTACTTTGGTAGAAACTATGGTGGACACCTGGGTACAAACCCAACGAGTTCTGAACAAGGCACCGCCTGCCTGGCTACAATGTCAGGCTGTGATTGGCAGAACTCCATGTGTGGGTGGAGCTAGAAACACGCTCCCTCATGTGGCTGAAAGATCTACTGGAGATATAAATCTAGAATAATAGTCAAATAGAATCATAACTATTTTATTTGGAGACCCAAATAAAATCTCCTGCGACCCACCTGTGTGGACCCAGACTTTGGGAACCACTGGTCTACAACATCTGAGGAAGGAGAATACCATTGGCCAGCCTACCTATTACCATCTGTACCCTGAGGATTCCACACCGTGTATCTATCGACTTCCTAAGATACACAAGGAAAGAACTCCATTGCGGCCCATTGTGAGCAGCATCAACTCCGTCACCTACAACATCGCAAAACACCTTGCGATAATCCTGGCGCCCTTGGTGGGCTAACACCACATAACATCCAAAATGTCACCGACTTTGTCAACAAGGTCCAAAAACAGACTGACACCTAATGAAACCTTGGTATCAGAATCAGAATGTGTGTACACATACAAGGAATTTGACTCCGGTTTTTGCTTGCACTCAAGGTACTGGACAATAAGTTAAACAAAGATATAGAAAGAAGTATATATATACATACACACATACATACACACACACCTGCATATTTCTAATGAAACACTCCCATATATATATGTGTGTGTGTGTGTGTGTGTGACATTAAAATGTACAGGACAGAAAATATAAGGGACAGACAAATACACAAGACAGAAAAGTGTATAGGATCAAGAAAAATATACACTAGTATATGGTAGACTTATGTACATTGTGCAGAATTGTGTAATAGTGGGGAGTGCAGGATGGGATGATGCTAAATCACTGAATGTGTGTTTATCAGACTGATGGCCTGTGGGAAGAAACTGTTTTGATGTCTGGTTGTTGTGGCGTACAGTGCTCTGTAATGCCTACCGGAAGGGAGGAGATCAAACACTTTGTGGCCGGGGTGAGATGGATCTGCAGCCATGTTTCCTGCCCTAGTTCTAGACATGTACAAGTCCTGAATGGAGGGCAGGTTGGCACCGATGATCTTCTCTGCAGTCCTGATAGTCTGTTGCAGTCTGTTCCTGTCCTGTTTGGTGGCCGACCCAAACCAGACGGTGATGGATGGATGGAAGAGCAGAGAACAGACTGAATGGTAGCAGTGTAAAACTGAGTCAGCATCTCCTGAGGCAGGTTGAACTTCCTGAGTTGACACAGGAAGTACATCCTCTGCTGTGCCTTTTTTATTATGGCATCAGTGTTGGAAACCCACTTCAGGTCCTGGGAAATTATGGATCCTAGAAACCTGAAGGTTTCCACAGCAGACACCATGCTGTTGTGTATGGTGATGGGGGGCAGTGTTGGAGGGCTCTTCCTGAAGTCCACAGTCATCTCCACAGTTTTGAGCATGTGTAGCTCCAGGGGGTTCTGACTGCATCAGAAGGCCAACTGTTGAACATCCCGTCTGTACGCAGACTCAATGCTGTCCCTGATGAGGCCAATGACCGTCGTGTCGTCTGCGAACTTCAGGAGTTTTACAGATGGGTCACCTGAGGTGCAGTCATTAGTGTAGAGGGAGAAGAGTAGAGCACACATCCCTGGGGGACGCCAGTGCTGATCATTAAGGAACCAGATGTGATGTTTCCCAGCCTCACCTGCTGCCTCCTGTCAGTCAGGAAATTTGTAATCCACTGACAGGTGGAGGTGGGCACGGTGAGGAGGCGGACACAGTGAGCTGGGAGAGCTTGGAGTGGAGGATATCCAGGATGATTGTGTTGAATGCCGAGCTGAAGTCCACAAACAGGATCCTTGCATTTGTCCCTGGGGAGTCGAGGTGTTGCAGGATGTAATGCAGTCCCATATTGACTGTATCATCCACTGACCTGCTTGCCTGGTAGGCAATCTGCAGGGGTTCCAGCAGGGGGCCTGTGATGTCCTTCAGGTGGGTCAGCACGAGTCTCTCAAAGGATACCTGACCACAGACGTCAGGCCAACAGGCCTGTAGTCATTTAATCCTGTGATGGAGGGTTTTTTGGGGACCGGGATGATGGTGGAGTGTTTGAAGCAGGAGGGAACTTCACACAGCTCCAGTGATCTGTTGAAGATTTGTGTGAAGATGGGGGCCAGCTGGTTAGCACAGACTTTCAGGCAGGAGGGTGAAACACCATCAGGGCCTGGTGCCTTTCTGATCTTTTGTCTCTGAAAGAGCTGACACACGTCCTCTTCACAGATCCTCAGTGTTGGTGGGGGGTCACTAGGGAGGAGTAAAGTGCCTGTGAGTGGGTGGTTGTGAGTGGGTGAGGGGTGTGAGTGCTGGCTTATCAAACCTGCAGTAGAAACCATTCAGGTTGTTGGTCAGTCCATGGTTTTCGTCAGTGTGGGGGGATAGTTTCCTGTACTTGGTTAAATCATTCAGGCCTCTCCAAACTGACGCAGGATCGTTGGCTGAAAACTTCTTCTTCAGTTTATGAGTGTAATCCCTCTTTGCTACACTGATTTCGTCAGTCTGTTTCTGGCCTGGTTGAACAGGACTCTGTCCCCACTTCTGTAGGCCTCCTCCTTGGCCTGGCGAAGCTTTCTGAGGTTGGCTGTAAATCACGGTTTGTATTTGTTTTTGCTGCAGAAGGTTTTTGTCGGCACACACGTCTTCACAGAAGCTGATGTAGGATGTCACAGTGTCAGTGAGTTCATCCAGGTCAGAAGCAGCAGCCTCAAAAACACTCCAATCAGTGCAGTCAAAGCAGGCCTGTAATTCCAACTTTGCCTCGTTGGTCCATCTCCTCACAGTTTTGACTGCAGATTAGCAGATTTTATTCTTTGACTGTATGTTGGGAGAAGGTGTACCATACAGTGATCAGAGAGTCCTAAGGCTGCATGGGGAACAGAGCGATATGCGTCCTTTAATATGGTGTAGCAGTGGTCCAGTGTGTTTTTATCCCTGGTGGGACATTTAATGTGCTGTCTGTATTTAGGCAGTTCATGACTGAGGTTTGCTCTGTCAAAGTCCCCGAGAATTATGAGCAGGGAGTCTGGATGTTTATGCTCCACGTTAGTTATCAGGTCAGCCAGGTGTTGTAAGCTCACTACCAAAGGCCTGAGGTAGGATGTAAACACCGACCAGAATAAACAAGGAAAACTCCCGCGGTAAATAGAACGGTTTACAGTTTATGAAAATACACTCCAAGTGAGGACTGCATGACTTCTCTAACACTGTGACATCTGTGCACCAACCTTCGTTGATGTAGAAGCAGATTCCGCCTCCTCTCGTTTTCTGCGTTAGCTCCGTAACGCGGTCCGATCGTAGGAGTTGAAATCCCGGCAGATGTAGAGAAGTGTCCGGGATGTGCTCACTAAGTCAGGTCTCCGTGAAGCACAGGGCGGCAGATTTACCGAAGTCCGTGGATGCTCTGTTGAGGAGCAGCAGTTCGTCCACCTTGTTGGTCAGAGAGCAGACGTTCGCCAGGTGAATGGATGGGAGCGCTGTTCAGAAACCCCGCTGTCGCAGTCTGACCAGAGCACCAGCTCGCTTTCCCTGTCTGTGAGTCTTGTGTCCCCTACAAGTTCCATAGAAAGCAGCTGCTCCACCAACTACAATCTTGGTGCTACTTTCCGCATCGGTAAAAACAGGCGGAGAAGTATAACCTGTGAGTCTACCTATATTTAAAAGTTCCTCTCTAGTGTATGAAATCAGAGAGGGAGAGCTGAAGACTATAGAAATAAACAAAAACAGTAGAAGTACCAGAGAGCGCAAAACCAAGGCTGCCATCCGCGGCGCCATCATTCTGTTTACCTGCATCCCCACATCGAAGGCAGTGGAAGCCGTCAGGAAAAGACTACGAGACAGCTCTCTATGCACTAGGACCAACCTCACACCAGATCAGATATGCGTATTACTGGACCTCTGACTTACCACCACATACTTCAAATATAATGACTGTTATTACAGACAGAAGCACGGCTGTGCAATGGGCTCCCCAGTGTCTCCCATTGTGGCAAACCTTTACATGGAAGAAGTGGAAACCAGAGCACTCAACTCCTTCATGGGAACAACACCAAGCCACTGGTTCAGATATGTGGATGAGACACGGGTCAAAATCAAAACCCATGAAGTGGACATATTTACAGATCACATTAACTCAGTGGACAGCGACACTAGGGAGGATGTCAAGGAAAACAAACTATCTTTTTTGGACTGTGTAATACACATTGAGTATCAACATCGAAGTTTATCGTAAACTTACACACAGACCAATACCTGCTGTTTGATTCCCATCATCCTTTGGAACATAAGCTGGGAGTAATCAGAACCCTACACAACCGGGCTGGAAACATCCCTACAAAGGCAGAGGCCAAAGAAAAGGAGCACAAACATATTAAGAAAGCTCTGAACACCTGCGGCTACCCCAACTGGACCTTTGTCAAGTCTATGAAGAGATCACAGAAGAACAGCTCTACAACCGCCACAGAAGAAAGGAAGGACAGACGCAACAACATCGTCATTCCGTATGTGGCTGGAGTGTCTGAGAAATTCTTAAGGATTTTCTCAAAACACAACATCCCAGTACACTTCAAACCCAGCAACACCCTCAGACAAAGACTGGTTCACCCCAAGGACAAAACTCCCAATCACAGCCGAAGCAGTGTGGCATATGCAGTTCAATGCAGTGAGGAGTGCTATGATCTATATAGGGGAGACAAAGCAGCCACTACACAGACGCATGGCACAACATAGGAGAGCCAGCTCTTCAGGACAGGACTCGGCAGTTCACCTACACCTAAAGGACAAAGGACACTCATTTGAGGACAACAATGTTCACATTCTGGACAGGGAGGACAGATAGTTTGAGAGAGGAGTGAAAGAAGCCATCTATGTCAAATTGGAACGACCATCTCTGAACAGGGGTGGGGGTTTACGCCATCACCTGTCACCTACATACAATACAGTCCTGACTTCTCTTCCACACCGGTTTCACCATCGTTATGCTAACGACCCACATAGTGGCTCAATATGCATACGAGAGACTGCTGGTCCCATCAACCCCAACGACCCCACAATAGGACTAGGAAGGACCAGGAAGAAAAGGAAAGGGAACAGGTTACTTAATGACTCTCAAGGTAGTTTTCATCTCACAGAGGATAAATATCCTGACCCCGTACCAACAGTTTAGAACTGATGAAGCCTCTTGGATGAGAGGTGAAATGTCTTCAAGCTAAGAAAAGAAGTCCAGTTGCTTCTGAATCAACCTTCAATGACTTTAGACACAAAGTAGTCCCTGTCCTTTAAGTAAGATTCAAACCATCTCGGTGCCGTGCCAGATGGTCCCACCCAGTTTTCCAGCCTGTCTAGCAATATGTTGTGGTCAACTGTGTCAAATGCAACACTGAGATCTAATACTAAGATCAGTAATACTAAAGACTGAAATTCTGCCATTGTCTGTGTTTAGGTGGATGTCATTAAAGACCTTAACAAGCACAGTCTCAGAGCTGAGGTGTGGTCGAAATCCTGACTGGAAGAGATCAAAACAGTTCTTTAAGGCCAAGAAGTTGTACAGCTGTTGATAAACTGCTTTTTCAATCATTTTACTTGAAAATTGTAGTTTTGACATAAGCCTGTAATTGTTGATTAGCAATGTGTCTAGGTTGTTCTCTTTTAGGAGTGGCTTGATGACGGCAGTTTTCAGGGGGAACACACCTGACAGAAGAGATGTGTTGATGATCTGGAGAAGATCTGAGGCCATGCAATGAGAAACACTTTTGAAAAAGCCTTTTAGTAGAATATCAAGGCTGCTGCCAGGAGGAATTCAGGTGTTGTATGATGTTCTCCAAAGTTTTGTGACTGATGGTTTCAGATTGTGGCAAGGCACTTTCATTGATTTTAAGTGGACAAAGGGACAACATACATCCTGTGCCTGATATGGAGGCACTCACAGCATTTCTAATTCTCTGAATTTTGTCAGAGAAGAAAGAGGCAAATTCATTGCATGCCTTGATGGAACATAATTCAGACGCTACTGGCATTGGAGGGTTTATCAGCCTGTTGACAGTAGTTAACATTATTAGTGCATTATTATGTTTTTGCTGATGATGTCAGAGAAAAAGGCCCACCTTGCATTTCCCAGTACCAAGTTATAGGTGCAAAGTCTCTATAGATTTCATAATCAACCTGGAGATTTGTTTTTCACCATCTGTGTTCAGCTTTTTGACACTCTCTTTTTTCTACTCTGACCAGCATGGCATTTCTCCATGGAGACCTTTTCTTACCAGAGACCACCTTCACCTTTGTGCGTGCAATGGCATCTATAACACTTGTAATCTTATGATTGAAAACAATGAAATTGATGAAATCACGGATTACTTTTCCTGAACCATTCCTGTTAGGATGCAAACCTCATGTTTGAACAGTTCCCATTTGGTCCAGAAGGAATCAAAATTACTAATATAACCCAGACCAGTGGCGGTGGTAATATTTTACATCCGTAGGTGTAGGCTAAAAAGACGGCTAAAACATTCAGAACTCCTGGTCATAGTGGGAACAGGACCAGACAGGACTCACCTCCTCCCTAGACTTTCAACTGTGGATGTTAAATACTCGATTTCGTAATGCAATTTAGTGGATTGCCTAGCCATGACGTCATTAGTACCCATATGTACTATCACAGTGTGGACAGAGGGATGAATGTCAATGAGAGCAGGACAGTAAGTAGCACCACCAAGAAGCTTCACAAATCTGATGAAGGAGTCTCCAACAACTAAAATCTGAGGGCGCTCCAATCCGGGTTTCTTTTGTAGACCGAGAGCTTCGATCGAAGTTTAAGGCCAATCGTTGATGGGCAGGCTGAGTGAAGGTGAGCTGGCTGAGTGATTACCTGATCTGAGGTCGGTGTGAGGGGAGATGTTGAGACAGCGGCTGGTGGCAGTGGTGATGGCGGAGAAGTCACTGGAGTTGATGCAGAGTGGGACAGTTTGTCGGCCTCCACATGTGGAGTTCTGACACAGGAGACGGTGAGCCCGGAGACTAGGAACAGAGGCTGGTGCAGAGCGCTTTCTGATGTTCCACTCCGCGAGTTTAAAGACTCCGCATAAGTTTAAAATTTCAAATACTCCACAATAACACTTAAGAGTTGATTGACCAATCAACTTGCGGAAGTGATGGCGCCAGTGTGTGTGGCACACCGTCTGCCGCTGTCAGTTCTGTTTGTATTAGTGTTGTTTTTGTCTATTATCAGAAGAGATGTCAAGTCTCAACTAGTTTATGATAGCCAAACATTGCTTCATATCCGACTTAATGTCGACACTTTGGTAAACTATGATCTGAATGGCCAGAGGTCGTCTATTCACCCCACTCTTATCCGGAATTCCTCCTCACCTGCTCCGCACTGAGGCTCCTCCACCTCGAAGAAGGCGTCACAGACAGCGGGGTAAACGCAGCGGCCGGCTGGTTAAACTGAAAACCTATCTGGCGCGGTCTCATGTCACAAGTTGGATTCCCCGCCGTATCTTAGAGGAATATGGATCGGTATCTCGCTGCTTTATCCCTTGGTGCTCCCGGGATCCTGTTGGCACCTGGCTGATACCTGTTGTCGGTAAGGATGAGGAAGTCCCGCTCCCCCGCACCTGTTCCCCTTGTCTCCGCAGAGGTGGGATAAACCGACGAAGCCTTTGGCCACTGGATGGCAAATGTCACGGCTCCTACCAGGTTTGCCCTGGTAAATGCTAGATCGCTAGCGAATAAGACATTTATCCTGAATGACTTTTTCACCTCTCGTGGATTGGATTTCCTATTTGTGACTGAAACCTGGCTGAGTGTTGATGAGTCAAGCTCTTACCCGGAACTTTTACTGCTGGATTGTTCGTATTTAAACACACCCAGGACTACTGGTCGAGGAGGAGGAGTAGCAACTGTTTTTAAGAAAACATTTAAGTGTAACCAACTCTCGCAAGTTTCCGTCTCTAGTTTTGAACTGAATATGTTTGAGTTGGATCATTATCAACCTGCTCTGTGCGCAGTGATATACCGACCTCCTAAATATAATAGGGGCTTTATTAATGATTTCTCCGATTTTTTAGCTGGAATTATGCCAAAATATGACCAGGTTCTGATTGTTGGAGATCTGAACATCCATGTCTGTTGTCCCACTAAGCCGCTGGCTAAAGACTTTTTAAACCTTATTGATTTGTTTAATCTTGTATAGTCTGTAACTGGCCTTACACGAGCATGGACACACGCTTGACCTTGTTTATCGTGTGGTTTACCCGTCTTTAATGTTGAAGTGTCTGATGCAGTATTCTCTGATCACATGCCTGTTTTATTCGAGGTCTCTCTTCCCTGTCGTAGCCCAGAACCGTGTGCTCCAGCGCGCCGTTGCCGTGTGGTTAAACCTTCCACTGCTGCTCTGTTCTCGGCTGCTTTTGCTAATACCATTCAGTCTGACACTGGGTCCTGTAGTACTGAGAATTTAACCTCATCACTTCTCTCCATCTGTCAAAACATTCTTGACACTATTGCTCCACTTAAAACCAGGCGTCCCTAACCTAAATCAGAACCATGGCTGAATGAAACAACTCGTACTGCGAGACGTGAATGCAGGAAAGCTGAATGTTAGTGGAAGAGGGACAAGCTACATGTGTCTTATGATATTCTTAAAGACAGCTGGAGCAGATATCAGAGGACTGTTAAATCTGAGAAGTCTAAGCACTTTTCTGATATTATTTCTAATAATTATCACAAACCCAGTGTTCTTTTTAAAACTATTAACTCCATCCTTACTCCCCAACCCACTGGTCCTGATGCATCCACTGAAGCTTGTGAAAAATGTGTCCACTTTTTTGTTGACAAGATTTTCACAGTTAGAGCAAACATCTCGCTCCCGTCTTTCCCTTCTATTACTGTCACTTGTTCTGCTGTTGTTGTTTTTTTTTACCAGTTTGAGCCTGTGTCTCTTTCTTCTCTTAAGAAAATTGCAGATCAACTTAAACCTGCAACCTGTCCAACAGACATTGTCCCACATCGCCTATTTTTAGAGGTCTGGGAGACTATTGGACCTCATGTCCAGGAAATTATAAATAGCAGTCTTGTTGCTGGTTTTGTACCAACCTACTTTAAACATGCAGTGGTACAAACATTAATTAAAAAACCCAACTTGGATAAGTCTGTCCTTTCAAATTTCAGACCCATCTCTAAACTGCCGTTCATGTCCAAAATTCTGGAAAAAGCTGTACTCTTGCAATTACAGTCTTTTTTAAATATACATGGCATTCTAGAGGTCTTCCAGTCTGTTTTTAAAGCTCTTCACAGCACTGAATCTGCTCTTTTCAAAGTTTTTAATGATCTTTTATTAACCACAGACTCAGGAACTCTGCTATCCTTGTGCTTTTAGATCTTACAGCTGCCTTTGGTACAGTTGACCATGGCATTCTCATCTCTCGCCTAGAGCACTATGTGGGTATTAAAGGTACAGCCCTAGAGTGGTTCAGATTTTATCTGTCAGAGAGAAGTTTCACTGCAAGCCTTGATGACTGTGTTTCGTCCGTTGCCCCACTCCCATGTGGAGTCCCCCAAGGTTCAATTCTGGGGCCTATTCTTTTTGCTCTCTATCTGCTCCCATTAGGGTTGATTTTAAAGAAGCATGGCATCTCCTACCACTACCGTTGTTTGAGTGTTTTAAAGACATTAAAGCCTGGATGGCCCTAAACTTCTTAAATTTGAATGAAAGCAAAACAGAAGTCGTGGTGTTTCGACCCAGTGGTGCCTGTGTTGCCCCTTCAATGGACCTGGGCCCCTTCCAAAAATATGTAAAACCCATTGTCGCCAACATTGGTGTCAAAATGGACTGTGAGTTTAAACTTGATAAGCAGATTAACTCTGTGGTAAAGTCTAGTTTTTTCCAGTTGAGGCTTTTATTGAGGGTTAAGACCTTTTTATCTCGTAGTGATTTTGAGAAACTCATTCATGCTTTTATCACTACTCAATTGGACGACCGCAATGCACTTTATTTTGGCGTGAGCCAAACCTCCCTCTCCATTTACAGTTAGTACAAAATGCTGCTGCTCGGCTTTTAACAAGGACATGCAAGCAAGAGCACATTTCTCCCATTCTGGCCTCCCTTCATTGGCTCCCAGTGGGTTTTAGGATCCATTTTAAGATTTTACTGTTTATTTTTAAATCTTCAAATGGGTCAGGACCCTCTTATATCACTGACCTCTTACAGTCATATACCCCCTCGAGGTCACTGAGGTCCGCTGACCAGTTGTCTCTTGTGGTCCCTAAAACAAAGCTCAAGACCAGAGGTGACAGAGCTTTCTCTGTTGCAGCCCCCAAACTATGGAATGACTTGCCATGGGGGTTAGGTCAGTCCCCTCACTGCCAGTTTTTAAATCCCACCTTAAAACCCATTTTTATTCCTTGGCTTTTAACCCAGTTTGAGTTTTGTACATGTCTTTTATTGTGGTTTTCTTTTTTCTTTGTTGTAGTGTATGGGTTTATTGTGTGTCTATCTTATTTATTGTCTGTACAGCACTTTGGTCAACTCTGTTGTTTAAATGTGCTTATAAATAAAGTTGATGATGATGATGATGATTAAGAGTTCACATACAGTACCAGTCCATAGTTTGGACACAGTTACCCATCCACTTGAATGGGAAACTGTGTCCAAATTTTTGACTGGTAGTGTATATTGATGATGCTTTTAGGCAGTGCCCAAATTCAACCAAGAACAGGTTCCATTACCATCAAATGTTTCTTAGATAAATATATATGTATATCCTGGTATTATATTCCACTCCAAATGTATTTTTGTATGCATGTCATTATAGACTTTGCATACAGTTGTACATACAGGTATATATGGCAAGTGATTCTTTGCATTCATTGACCTTTTTCTGAGGTTTAGTTGTTGCCACTGTACTCAGTGTTTTTGTCACAGCAGAAATGTCTTATCATCTTTCATAATAGATGAAATATTTGTCCATGGTGGTTAGGTTAGGCCATGGTGTTCGGTTTACTGCCTGGGGCCGATGAATGTTGCTGCTGAGATCACCTTTCCTGATGATCTCGGCCTGTTTGTTTTGTCCCACATCTGAGTGTGATAACCCACATACACCCAAACCAACTGATCTTTGGAGGGAAACACTTAGCTGCTCAAGTGTAGACAAAGAGTTACGTAATCTCAAATACTGTCTCTGTGTTTGTCTTGTTTTTCCTCTGTCTTTGTCTCTTTCTATCTGCCCTTGTTTTACAGTTGTTGTTTACAATGAGTTAATAGCTGTTCCCATCAGCTGGTCACATCTATCCAATAGCACAGCGACACACCTTCATTGTGGTAACAATGGTATGGTAACACACTATGTTACCATACTGGTAACATAAGTGTGTTGACATCTTTGAATTAGCTGACTGCTATGAGCTGCTTTTTAAATCTCCAGGTTGTGTGTTGTAAAAGGGGCTCCTTCTCATCCACCTCTCACAACGCCTCCCCCTGTCTGACCCCTGCCCACACTGGGTGGGCACCTCCTGCTGAGACTGAAATTACTGCAGAAGATTAAATTAAGATGGTGGTGAGGACTTGCCAAGTTTATAAAACACACACAGACAAAAAGGGCCTCTGGCTCTGAATAAATATGTTCTCCTTATATGAAAGGCATCAGACGTCCTGAAGTCTTCAGTTCCTCCTCCCTTCTATGTTTCTGTTTACAGCTCCAACACAACTCTACCAGCTAAATGAAGGCTAAACAAACCCCATAAAAAAGTATTTATGAGCAGACCTATTAAATGTCTGAGCTCTAATTGGAACAGAAACAGATGAGTGAGACAATGAGCAAAGGGCAGGAGAGGAGAATAGGAGGAGTTACCCCACAGTTAGTGGCCATAAACCCATGGCATCAGGCTCCTTCACTTTACCTCCTGTGGGATTGAAAGAGTTTAGAGGGGACAGGCACAGACAGCAGACGGATTAATGAGACGTTTCTTCAAAACAAGGCCTGTTTGATATTTAGGGTTCATCAGACTTTCTAAAGAGGATGACGGCAGCCTTTTGTCTGCTGTGCTGTAAGTGGGATAGTTGTCCGAGAGGAAACCACTCTAATTAATTCCACAGTCTGTGACAGGATGGCTCACATAACAACTTAGCTACAAGCTTTAAACTGTACAGGGATTGGTCCTCCTCAAAAGACAACTTTACTCTTTCATTTAAATTATGGAGTATTTATCTCTATCAGTATATTTACATGTATGCAAGAAACCTCAGTTGTGAAAACCAACCCAGGGCAGCCCTATATTGACTACTGCACTAGACGATACTTAACAATAGTGAAATAAACATGGTTGACAAGCCAAAATGGTTTTAATCTCGCTGTTTGACAAAACGACCGGCGGCACATTTAGAGCTTTGGTGAACAAACATTCTGCAACACTTTCTCACTTCCACCTCGTGGAGCTAAGCTTAAAACAGTAGGTACTTTTTTACACATAGATCTGCTATGTCAATGTTCTTTGTGTTGGACCCAAGAACAGACTCAGAGACTTGCAGCCTGGTTAATCGAGTGCTGTGGGGAAGTGAGGGGGGCCGTCTGTTGGCAGAGGAATGGTGATTGCTGGGTCCTGGTTGGGCTTCAGTAATTGAGGTAGCGGGCACGAGGAGGCGAGGGCAGCGAGGCAGAGCAAGAGGTTGGTGTGGGATTTCTGAGCAGAGGGACAAAAAAGCGATTTAGCAAAAAAATCTCAGGAGAAAAAAAATACTAGGAATATAACTCAACAAATGAGCTGCCAGTAGCTACCACCTAATATGCAGTACAATCTGGAGAGTTGTACTAGAGATGTGATTTTGAGTGATGGTAAACTAACCAGAATGCCATAGTTTGGTTCAGTTAATTGAGATTCCAGTAAGTAACATAGTTCACTTTCGATATCTAGTTTCTTTGTATAGGTTGTAAATAGTGTAAATAACTTTCACACGCCCACATGCCACCAAAATAAGTAAAATTATTATTATTTTTTTTAATTCTACGTATATACATCTCCCCTTCCACGGCTTGGTGGGAGATCCTTTCTCTCACACACAGCTGTAGAAAAAGTAGGACGATTACAGAACAGGTATTTATGAAGAGAAAGCTTTACAAGTATTACTGTACATACACAGACACACACACACACACCTGTATATGTATAGATAAATGTACATGTAATGTAATCAAAAACTAATCAAATATATGTTACAATACTTTGAAGTAATTCAAATAGTTAATTTACTTATTACGTTACAGGGAAACTAGTATCTGCAAGCTATTACTTTTTAAAAGTATCATTCCTAACTGGCTGAAGCACATTTGTACCAGTGTCACTTCAGTTAACACATGCATCAGGTCTTTTTTAAATGTTGCTAAGTCTTGTAGTGGACAGGAAGTCGGAGTGTCTCGAAGCATGTGGTTGACTTTGGTCGACTACTGTGAATGACTCATTGTGGGTGTACTGGTAGGAGCCTCCCATCCAACCCAGAACTTCACGAGTGCCTTCAGCCCATCACTGGATGCTACAAAGTAGAAACATGAATGCCCATTGTTCAGGAGAATGTAGCTCTTTCTGCATTTCAGCCATCAAATTATAGGTTGAAAAGAACACTGGCTAACAGTTCTGAGAACATGAGTTGTAAGGGTAGTCAGCTCTGATCATAAAATTCTAAGTACATTCATTGTTCTTTGCATAAAATTAGATTATAATGAGAAAAACATAAAATACATCATGATTAAAACATTACTGTATGCATCACTAATTACATGAAGACAATATACCATTTTGAATGAACCGACGAAGGCACCCTGTGATGCAGCTCTGTTCTTCATCTTGAATCATGGTAGCCCAGGTGATGCGGTCCAGAATGCTCGACACAAACAAATACCAATCAGACAAACCATCTGGAATTATCAGTTTTCCCTGATCCCCTGATTTAACACTAAATTTACAGCTATGATCAAAACTACATGTCTTAATTCAACTGTTAGGCTTAGTTGGTCACCTCTGCTGTGAACACAGTGCTTGTCTCCTTTGGAAAAATAATGTGCTATATGCAGAGGTTGATGAATGAGTGGCCACAATTTAAGTCCTGTTCTTATTTGCCTCATGATCCGATGAGAAAACAGACAAATACAAAACCTTTGAACATGTAGTGATTAAAAAAGTCATGTTGTTCATGTTGCCGCATTAATTCAAATCATCACCACTGTTGAAACATTAGCATATAATGACACTCTTCTGTAAAATGAATAATTTTACTATAAGATATGCTAAATTTTGGGAATTATAAAACATTAAATAGTGGTGGAGAGTCAGAGAAGTTCAAACATTTGTGCTTAAAGTCACATGATTTTCTTTGTTTTTGTACTTGCAGGATAGATTTTTTGTACTTTTGGAAGACATGCTGTAGTTGTGTCAGAAGCATGTTGTAGTTGAAATATGTTGTGTATTTGCTTGTTAAGAAAGTTTTGTACTTGCAAATCAAAATGCATTAGTTTGTTAATCCTGTTTTGTATTTACAAACCACACTGTGTTTGTTTGTGAATCGTGGTGCATTTGTAAAACATGTTTTGTTTGTTTGTGAACTTTTGGCAGGAATTTTGCTCCATAGAATCGTGCTACAGACCGCCTTGAAGTCATTGGGGTCAGCTTTCATGTTGGCAGAGGATGGATTTTCATTATCATAGAAATTAGCACTACAAATAAGAAATACATTTACATGTATTCTGTCCACTTATATGTGTGGCTCTGCACGAAGTGACAGCAAAATATAAAACAAAAATAGTAGGCACTGATCTTCATCGACCTGTTTTTAACAATGCCCTTCACTCTTTTCGTGAAGCTGGAAATAAATGCACAAAGAATCCTCTTAAGTTACATAAAATAATGAGCAAACACAAATAGCTCCATAATACAAGTTAGATGACTGTATGGCACATGGCAAAAAGTGTTTAGACAACTAATATTAATCTCTGAAATATAGAATAAAACAGCAAAATATGCATCACTACTTCTCTAAAGATGAAATAAATACAAACTTACAAAAAAGCTTCTTCAAGGTTCATCACAGGCACATGTGATGGATTGAACTGTGAGAGCTCTGAGGTACCTACATGTGTAACCTCTCGAAACTATGACCTCACCCATGTGATCGTAACAAGAGGGCAATCAGGTAACTGCGATGGTTGAGGTCATCACTAGGGGGTCGCAGTAGAATAATATAAACTTGTATGGAACATAACATGTTTACAGGTATAGACATTGATTTCTTTTGGAGTGATGATTTAGAGTTTGGGCTGGGGTGACTCGTCAACATTTTAATGCCATTTATTACAGGAATACATTGTCATTTGCACTACACGTATTGATAGATCGCAATGAAGCATGGTTACACAAAGCACTAGAGAACAACATGCAGGAAAATAAAACACAAAACAACCAAAAAACTTCCAGGATCATCATAAGTTTGGAAGCAAACATTCAATTAATATTCATATTAAGTTTCATCAAGCCATCAGCAACAAATGGTAAATCATCTGCAGTTAGAAATGAGATCTTGTGAGACATTTCTTGTGTTTGTTAATAGGTTGTTAAAACTATTGACACTGATTGGTTGGTTGATGGATGGCTGACATTGACAGGGGATAATTCATAACAATGGGACTGGGATGGGATTTTGAAAATAACACAGGAAACATCCACAGATCTAATAAAAAGTTTCTGTGTAAGCTAAGTCTAAACCGTACCCCCGTGGGAGTCAGGATGATCCTGAACCTTAAACTAATTCTTACCTAACCCTTTAAAAAAGGTTGGCCAATTTGCTACTGCTGAGAACTGAACCACACTAATTGCTTTCAACATATTTGGGAAACATCATCATGATGTGTCCTGTGGTCATGAGTCTTTCAACAATCATAACGTTTAATAAAATCATTTAATAGGGGCATCACCCGATTTACTGTATATATATATTGGAAAGAAAAGTGTTCTATGGTAGATTGCAGGCGCAGGGAAAGTTATTAACATAAGAAAACATTTCTAGTAGACCTATCAATAGAAACTGATCAACCAATAATAAATGTTAAATGCCAGTGTTTTTTCTTCATGCCAATATTATTCCATTTTTAGATTATACAGCTTATACAGAAGTGTTACCAGGTCATTAATAGATCATGTTTTAGGTGTGAGGAAGGTTTAAGGTGTGCCAAGTCTCATCTGTCACAACAGAATAAATGTGCGTTTTTTCAAATCCATTAAAGTTAGTGCTCATACTAACAGTGTAAGCACCCATGTTGTCGGCGAGAAGCCAATCCCCGATGTGCAACTCAGGGAAACAGTGCGTGTCACATATTTTGTCAATAGAGTCGCAGGTCGGACCCCAGATAGTAGTCCTGTATCTCTGCTCGCTGCTCCCCACAGCCTGTGTAGAGTAAAAAAGAAAATGAAATATAAAATCCACATCACACTGGTTCTCATAGAATTGCACATCTGTTTAAATCTCAATTTAGTCAACATGAAAATGACAAGTTGCATCATCGTGCTCCATATTAAACAATTCCATAGCTGGCTCTGGCAAAAGCCAGAGTGAAATGCCAACTCAGCAAATAGTGTCCCTTTAAGTGGGCAGTAAGTATGTTGAGGTCGCAGTCTGACTTTTGTATGTTCTATCTGCTATTCATGTTTGCCCATTTACCATAACCATGATCTTTACCCAACAATTAACACCCAGATCTTTAAGAAACCGTTGGGTCACCACCATGTTAAGATACTGTGGAAAAAATCTTTCTCGACTTGTCTGCAGTGGAACAGGAATAAAGGGGAAGGACATAAATGCAGGCGACTGAGGCAGACTGAATGCAGTTCAATGATTTAACAAGATGGATGTACAAAGGTGTACAGAATGGTGAACAGGCCTAACAGGGAAACAAATCAAAATCAAGCAAAAAATAGGGAAATAAGGAAAGGTGTGTAAGTGGTATGGTTGGGTATTACAGTGAATTTGCATATTGTGATATAAAATATTGTGCAATTCATATTGCAATATATTGAAAAATTCCGGTTTTGACACTACAGTAAAAAGAAGAAATGCATCATGTATTTACTATTTAGAATATTTCTACTATGCTTTATGATTAAGTTGTCAAAAATGATGTGACGCACACAAAAGATGTGGTCACATTTATATGTTAATTATTTTAATACAGATATAAAACAAATTCCGATTTTGAACATATATTTTCTGATCTGTATGTTGATCTGTCCAGTGTTTGAGGTAACTTTAATTCAGTCTTTAAGGACTTAGTTTTGATGTAATACCGGAAAGGGTCAAGAGGGGGCAGCGGGACATTGGACTACTGGCCAGAACTACGCTGTGTGCTCCTGTTGCTTTCCGTGTCAGATTGGTACGAGGAGCCAACGCAGCAACAGACTAACGTTTTCCTATCCTGCTTATTCCTTATATTTATCAGGTTAGTGTGATGTATAAGCACTAATACGATGCAGTATAACATGTAAGAGTTTCAGGATGTATTTAAGATAACCTGTGAGATGAGGAAAGGGGTTGTTTTTGTTATATCTGAGTACTTAATTACGGTCCGTGAGTTTTGCTAGCATGGTGGTGAAATGGTTAGCTATTAGCTACCGCCATGTGTCCTCTTTACATTTGAGTTGAACGCTCAGGGGCTCTTTTGTCTAGAATTGCACTTCAAACTGAACAGCAGACTAACGTTGTCCTGTCCTGCTTATTCCTTATATTTATCAACACTGTTTGCATGGTCTTATGTTTGAGACCTGTAACAGATTTATGGGGGCTCGTCCGGGATCGACGCCATCACAACGTTAAGGGTCGTCGTTCCAGTGATCATTGAACCTGTGGACCACCAGACACACATTGTTGGAGCAGAGGGGCTACGCCGGTCCAGGACATCTGTCTGTCGTCAGAGTGAGGGGCTCAGCGTTACCAGAGTGTCCGACAAGTGTGAGATATGGCATCCAAAGAAAGAAAAGAACTGGTTTGGTCGATAAAGAAGGGACTTCTACGTCTTTCTGGTGAACAGATCTACCAAGTTGCAACAGACATCCGACCACCACCTCATCAGGACCCAGCTAAGTTGGATGAACAAGATATAGACCAATGTTTTGACTATATTTGCTCATACCTGTCTTCCACATCTTTACTTGAGTTAGAGGATGAGGGTATCTCTCAGTTACTTTGTTTAAGAGATGTAATTGATGACATGATTACAAGTAATTCTGATGGTATTGAAGCTGTAGAGGATGGAGCACAGGCTACAGTTGCTCATACACAGTCGAACCTAACTACCAAAACCGACAATGCTGAAAAAAATGCTACTGATAGAGACACCAGTACATCAGCTTATGGGGCTGCTTTCAATAGCAAGCACAATGCACAACAGTCTCATCACAGCAGTGAAACTTTGGTAGCTCTCAGAGATTTAGCCCTGTTTCACAGAAAAGAATTCAAAATCCATGGAGGCCAGATAGGAGATAGTGCAGCAGATATTAGCTACAGTAATATATGTAAACAGATAGATGAGGGGCTAAAAGAGCAACACACAGAGGGTGAAATAATCCGAGCAGTCCTGCGGATCACAAAGCCAGGCAACTTCAAAGACATGTTGATCAGCAGAGATGAGATGACAGTAACTGAATTGAAGAGTTTCTTGCGGTCTCACATGGGAGAAAAGAGTACAACAGAACTCTTTCAAGAACTGATTACAGCCAAGCAATATGAGAATGAAACACCACAACAGTTCTTGTATAGGATGGTTGGACTTAAGCAAAAGGTCATTCTCACATCAAAACAGTCTGACACTGAAATTAAGTATGAGGCTCAGACTGTACAGAATGTGTTTAAGCACACAATTTATCAGGGACTCAATGAAAAACATGAAGACATTAGGAGAGAATTAAGGTCACTCCTCTCTGACTCATCCGTCACAGATGAAGCCTTACTGAAACAATTCGTCAAAACGACCAGCGAAGAGAGCGAAAGGAGACGTCGCCTGGGTCGTAACACACGTACCAAAATCATCTATGCCCAAAGTGGACAGGTAAACTCAGAAAAGACAGGAGACACCAAAGAGGACTTTGCCCAGAAAGGTAAAGATGAGGAAGTGCAGAAGCTGAGTGCACAGGTACAAGCATTAACGCAAATGGTGGAGTCATTACAAAATTTAAGGATGCAGTCTGATACACAACATCAGCATCCACCACATCAGTCATGCTACTGTGTCAATTATCAGACAAAACAGCAACCACAGAAACGAGGGAAACTGCGTGGCTGTCCTTCCTGTGTTGAGCAAAACCTGCCAAACTGTCATCATTGTTTTGCATGTGGTGAAGAGGGACACCGTGCTGTGGGTTGTTTAAAGAGACGCAAGCCGGCGGGAAACCAGCAGCTGTCACAGATGAGGGACGACCTGTGATCAGCAACAGCATCAAGTCCCAGAAGAATTGCGGAAACACAGAGCAACCTCCACAGAGTCACCAGCCTGCTGCTGCCTCCCCAGACCACTAGTGGATGACAAACCCTCAAATGAGAGAGTTGCACAGTTAATCGGAAAAAAGTGTTTATTGAACTGTAACATGAACGGTTATGCCGTGACTGCTCTGCTTGACACAGGTGCCCAGGTCAGTCTGATAGATCGACTCTGGAGACAAAAGTACTTACCCAATCAAGAAATCCGCCCGCTAAGTGAGCTGTTGGGAGATCATGGTCTGGATGTGTTTGCTGCCAATGGAGAAACAATCCCCTATGATGGATGGGTGGAAGTGATTGTCAACTTGCCTGGTAATGATGACCCAGACTATTCTATTAAAGTCCCATTCCTTGTTAGCCGAGTCGACCGTATAAGACCGTTGCTAGGCTTTAATGTTATTCAGGAGATAATCCTAGGGCAAAAAGATGACAGAGACGCCTTACCTGCCATATGCAACCTCCTTAAAGGAGCCATGCAAATTGAGACTGAGAAAGCTGAGGCAGTTGTAAACTTCATCCAGGCAGAGAGAAAATCGAGCAAGAATGAAAAGGTGTCAGTCAGAATAGGCCATCATGATATTGTTGTCCATCCAGGTCAAATTGCCCACCTTAAATTCCCAGTACCTGCAAATTTCAATGAATCTGTTGCCTTATTCGAACTATGTACTGATAACCCAAAGCTAGAGCAATTCGACATGGGGAATGGACTTGTTGAAGTTCACCATACTGAAAGACCGTTTGTTGAGATCCCTGGGGGCAATGCAACCAAACACGATGTGATTCTAGCTAGTCGCACTGTTATAGGCAGCATCCAAGTCATTGACAGGATAGTTGAAACAGACCAAACTGACAGGGCGCGTGTAAATGAGGTTGACACACCCTCCACAATAAAGCAGAATAATGAAACCACCTCAGCACAACCAACATTGTGGCATCCACCTGTTGATATCAGCCATCTAAATGAGCAAGAACAAACAGTAGTGAAGCAGCTGCTATATGAAGAGTCCAACGCCTTTGCTCGTGATGATGGTGACATGGGATGCATTCCAAGTCTTCAAATGACAATCTCTGTGACAGACAACATCCCTGTTCAACGTTCCTATGCGTCTATTCCTAAACCACTATATAGGGAGGTTAAGGAGTATATCCAAGATCTGCTTGCTCGAAAGTGGATAGTGAAATCCAAATCACCCTATGCAGCTCCAGTGGTATGTGTACGAAAGAGGGACGGGAGTTTAAGGCTCTGCATCGATTACAGGCTGCTTAATCGAAAAAGTATTCCAGACAGGCATCCACTCCCACGCATCCAGGACCTAATGAACACACTTGGAGGATATCGCTGGTTCTCTATCTTGGATCAAGGGAAGGCATATCGCCAGGGGTACATTGCGGAAGGATCCAGACGCCTTACAGCGTTCATCACCCCCTGGGGCCTGTATGAGTGGGTCCGCATCCCCTTCGGCCTTTCTAATGCCCCAGCTGCATTTCAGAGGTGTATGGAGGAGGTTTTGGATTCCTACGAGATGAATGCTGCATCCCCTACCTGGATGATGTACTCTGTTATGCCAAATCCTTCAATGACCATGTGGAAGGACTGAGGCGGGTCCTGAGAGCTCTCAAACACCATGGCATCAAGCTCAGGCCGACCAAGTGTGAGTTTTTCAAACAAGAGGTGCGCTATGTTGGGAGGCTTGTATCAGCTGATGGGGTGCGGATCGATACCAAAGACATAGCAGCGGTCCAAGCTTTGAAGGAAAAAACCCCAAGCACTGTTGGAGATCTGCGAAAGCTACTGGGATTTCTAAGCTACTACAGAGCCTATGTTCAGGATTTCGCGAGAATTGCAAAGCCTTTGTATGACCTCCTACAGGTGAAAGGAAATCACGCAGCGTTATCGCAGCCCAAGACAATAAAGGGCAAAGGAGGCCAGCTTGCTTCAAAAACTCCCATACACTGGACAGAGGAACATCAAATAGTCCTCGACCAACTGATCAGCATCTTGTCCAGCCCACCTGTGTTAGCCTACCCCAACTTTGACCTACCTTTTGTGTTACACACAGATGCATCCGCAGAAGGCCTTGGAGCAGTGCTATATCAGCGGCAGGAGGGAAAGATGAGGGTTATTGCCTATGGGTGAAGGACACTGTCAGCAGCAGAAAAGAATTACCACATGCACTCAGGGAAGCTTGAGTTCCTTGCACTCAAGTGGTCGGTGTGTGAAAAATTTCGAGATTATCTTTTCTATGCTCCCCATTTCACAGTGTATACCGACAACAACCCCCTGACCTATGTAATGAGCACCGCCAAATTAAATGCTGTTGGTCACAGGTGGGTTGGGGAACTGGCAGACTTCCGTTTTGAGGTCAGATATAGGCCAGGTAAAGTCAATATTGATGCTGACACCCTCTCCAGAATGCCACTTGACATCACAGAGTATGTCGCTGCCTGCACAAAGGAACTGTCAAAGGACACAATCCAAGCAGCGTGGGAAGGTAGTCAGGCAGCCAAGGAGAGTGATGTGGCCTATGTTGCTGTGTTGAGCTTGTCACAAGAGAACTCAGACACAGGCACGCTGGGACCTTGGTCAGTTATAAGCCATGAAGAGCTTGAACAAGCTCAGAGAGAGGACAGAGTGATAAGTGAAGTAATCAAACTAAAGGAAAAACACACTCACCTAACAGAACATGTGAGGAAGGGTGTCAGTGGCTCAGTCAAAAGGCTCCTACGGGAGTGGGGACAACTTCAGCTTGAAAACGGATTGCTGTACAGGAAGACAAGGCAGAAGCAACAACTAGTCTTACCTGAAAAGTACAGATCCGTTGCTCTGAAATACCTTCATGATGAAATGGGCCATGTAGGAACAGAGAGGGTCATTAGTTTAGCCAGAGACAGATTCTATTGGCCCTACATGAAGAAAGAAATTGAGGCATATGTGACAAGAAAATGCCCATGTATCAAAAGAAAGAAACCAGCGACACATGTCAGGGCTCCTATGGGTTCTATTGTCACCACAGCACCCCTTGAACTGGTATCTATTGACTACATGCACCTAGAGCCAAGCACAGGAGGGTTCGAGTACATATTGGTTGTCGTGGACTATTTTACTCGGTTTGCCCAAGCCTATCCCAGCCGGAATAAGTCAGGGAAGACAGCTGCAGAAAAGCTTTTTAATGATTTTATTCCGAGGTTTGGCTATCCCAGAAAGCTCCATCATGATCAGGGTCGTGAATTCGAAAACAGCCTGTTCAAGACCTTGCAGCAACTTTCAGGAATTGGACACTCGAGGACCACACCCTACCATCCTCAGGGTAACCCAGCAGAAAGGTTTAACAGAACCCTTCTTCAGCTGCTTCGGACCCTGAATAACAAGGAAAAGACAAAGTGGAAGGAACACTTACCACAAATGGTCCATGCCTACAATTGTACAAGGCATGAGGCAACAGGATACTCACCATTTTACTTACTCTATGGACGCCATCCTTGTCTTCCTATAGACCTACTATTTGGCCTGACAGCTGAGGACGAAGCCACATCCCCAAGGGGATATGTAGAGAAGTGGGCAGTGAGGATGAAACAAGCATATAAAATTGCCTCTGAAAACAGTCATCTTTCCAGCACAAGAGGAAAACAGTATTATGACCGTCATGTGAAAGGGGTGACACTTCAACCAGGTGACCGTGTACTAGTCCGAAACCTCAGTGAAAGGGGAGGCCCAGGAAAACTGAGATCTTACTGGGAGGACACTGTATATGTTGTCAAAGAGCAGATGAACGATAGCCCTGTGTACAAAGTGTGTACAGAAAAGGATGGTAGCAGAATCCGCACTTTGCACCGAAACCTGCTGCACCTAGTTAACGACTTGCCGGTTGACTTGCCTGCACCATCTGGATCTGTAAGGAAACGAAACCAACCTGTACCCCTACTATCATTATCACCACCAATAAAGGGAAACAAACAAGGAAAAGACGAACAGTCGGTGACCATCAAGAGGGACTGTCAACAAATGGTGACTCTGAGTCGGACGAGAGTGACGGCACAGGTTGCTGGCTGCAAATGCCTGTGGGGAGAGAGTTGCCTCAGTGGCCTATGGGACTTGCTCTGCAGCCAGAGGTTGACCCAGCCCACTCCCACTTGAACCAGGGTGATCAGGAGGAAGAATTACCTGACATTTATGGCGGCACAGCCTTTATCCCAGAGCTATCAGGTGAGGGAGCAGAACAAGGGGAGGGAGAGTCACGGGAAGAGAATAGGTCAGTGTTGTCCCAATCCCCCAATAACCACCCAGGATATGGGCTAAATCCTGTAACCTCACAGACGGACAGTTTTCTGCCTAGCCAACAGACTAGTCCCCTGCAGTCAGCTGATAGTCAGCCAGTAGACCGTAGTACAGCAATCAGGACATCCACACGTGACAAAAAGCCAGCTCAGATGTTAACATATGAGACTCTAGGCCAGCCCTCTTACCAACAAAAGGGTACGGTCAATGCTGTAACAGCCTATAGGCTACCACACCCACCAGTGTGGGACATGCAACTTTCTTATAACCAGCCACACCACATTCCATACCAGCCACCTCATACTATACCATATCAAATCCTACCCTGTACTTCCTTTGTGCCTTATATTATTTCGGCAGGGGTTTATTGAACGTAATAAGGCGTGTAGCTAACAATGTATATAAGTTAATTGAGTGTTGATGTGTTAACGGTACAAAATCTGGTTTGCGTGCAATGTCAGGAGCCATCTTTCTTTGTTAGGGAGTGTGTGACGCACACAAAAGATGTGGTCACATTTATATGTTAATTATTTTAATACAGATATAAAACAAATTCCGATTTTGAACATATATTTTCTGATCTGTATGTTGATCTGTCCAGTGTTTAAGGTAACTTTAATTCAGTCTTTAAGGACTTAGTTTTGATGTAATACCGGAAAGGGTCAAGAGGGGGCAGCGGGACATTGGACTACTGGCCAGAACTACGCTGTGTGCTCCTGTTGCTTTCCGTGTCAGATTGGTACGAGGAGCCAACGCAGCAACAGACTAACGTTGTCCTGTCCTGCTTATTCCTTATATTTATCAGGTTAGTGTGATGTATAAGCACTAATACGATGCAGTATAACATGTAAGAGTTTCAGGATGTATTTAAGATAACCTGTGAGATGAGGAAAGGTGTTGTTTTTGTTATATCTGAGTACTTAATTACGGTCCGTGAGTTTTGCTAGCATGGTGGTGAAATGGTTAGCTATTAGCTACCGCCATGTGTCCTCTTTACATTTGAGTTGAACGCTCAGGGGCTCTTTTGTCTAGAATTGCACTTCAAACTGAATTGATTAACCAAATGTACCTGCATATGTCTTGTTATTTCACTCACTTGGAGTTAAAGTTACATTGGTAAAACCACTATTTGTGTTACTGTCATGGAAATGTGATTTCATTGATACAAATGTTATTGTTATGAAAGTATGGTTTAAAAACATGTTAAATGAAATTAAAGATTGGTACGAGGAGCCAACGCAGCAACAGACTAACGTTGTCCTGTCCTGCTTATTCCTTATATTTATCAGCACTGTTTGCATGGTCTTATGTTTGAGACCTGTAACAATGACAACAAAGGTGATTTTTTCCATACTTCTCAGTTTAGAAAAATACTGTATAAATATTTATAATTTAATTGAAATTACTAACATGAACTTTAACTTAGAAGTAATTTACTTATAAGCTTGTAGATAGTCAGTGGACTCTACTTAAATGGTACCTTTCTAGTCTTAAGACTCAAAGCGTTTGACAACACAAGCCAGCATTCACCCATTCACACAAACATTGATACAGTGGTGACAGAGGCGTCCATGCAAGGCACCTTCTGCTTATCAGGAATATTCACACAATCATTCACACACCATGGTGTGTGACAAGAACAGATAAGATATTGAACAGAGTGAACGATCCTGTAAAGCCGACGATCTCTAACTATAAACCTTCCGTCTTGTGCTTGTCACGTTTAGTGTCTGTTGCAAGTTTTATTTGTATTTTCCACCAAAGTATCCCGTCAGCGTAACCATGTTTAACCATTGACTGGTGACTGTGCTTACTGTTAGCTGACGACGACTGACAAGGGACTGGTGACACGTGACTTAGACAACCGGAAATTGACTGGCATATCAAAACCTTTGACACCAACACATGATACACAAATGAGATGTTAAATTTTATTTTCACTTGTGTCTTGCAACTTTTGCAGACTGCCATGTTTTCATCAACTTTACCCTCTTTAGTTAACGTCTTTAAAACAAATTGTTGTCTGTGCATTTTGCAGGATAGTGATGTCTTGCTGTTGCCATTTTGATGTGTGTGGCAGTGAGGGTTTGGATAACTTGGGACTAGAGAGAGGGGGGGAGTAGGGTTGGTTCGGAGAAAGAGCTAATTATTCCAGATGTTTTGTGATTAACTACTCTCTCTAATCTGCAGCGTGATGGACCTGGAGCGGGCTGCCTGTTAGAGTCTGCCTGGAAAGAGTCTCTGGTGTGAGACTGGAGATGTGAGGGACAAGTCTGGACTGGTGCTGGAAAGCGTCCGAAAGGAAGTAGCTGAAAAGCCTGTATCTGTTTTGAGTGTGTGATTATTTACATATTAATACTAAAGACTGTTACCAATGTGGTCACAGAGCCGTCACTGAGAGAACCCTGACACTGTGGTAACAAGAGAGTTCACTGTTACACTGCCACCCAACGCAGGGCCAGTGACGGGGATGACAGTGTGGTGGATTGACAGCATGACCTAAAGTAACCTGAACGTATTTTGAAGTAAAACTTTATATTACCTTTATATTACTTTATGAGAAGACATATCATGTTCCATGTGTGTGCATTTTATTCCATTTAGATAGACAGCACCAGAGAATGCTCAAACTGTGGGACCTTAAATGGCTCATGTGGGATGAAGAGTTATTGTCTAACAGCTGCTTTCTGGGAATACTGGGAACTTTGTTATCTTCAGCTCCAGCCTTTTTTGGTTAACACATTCTTTGGCTCAGAGAGTCGACTCAGAGGTGTTCAGAGAGGAAACACATTGTAATGAGGAAGTAAGAGAAGTACTGGTAAAAAAAGAAGAAAAAAAAGAGAGAAGTACTGGTCAGGATCAAACTGGTGAAAAGCATAGACTGGGCGTTGATGTTATGTACTGTATATGTTAGGGCGCTGCCTTACTATATAAATCATTGTATTCCAAAATAGTATTTGGTCTTTACTCTGCAGAGATGGGCACAGGTCTTTGCATGAATAAAAGATCTTTAAAACTCCTTCCCATTCTCAGAAGTCTTTTCTTCTACCACAACGGACAAGCAGGAACCTTCTGACAAGCCGGTGCTGGTGCTAGCCCAAATGCTAAATGGACTAGCGGCCATGCGCCGCGAGCAGGCAGAGAGTAATCACAGGCACCTGGAGGTTCTTCAGGCCCAAGCGGAGAGGCCGACCCGTTTACTGGAGACCCTGCTGTCATGGCCGGCAGCCACTATGTCTCCGCCTGTCGGGGGATCATGATTCCAGAAATGTCCTCGGCAGATGGCCTCGAAACCTTCCTGGCAGTGTTTGAGGAAAGGCCGGGGTATGTGAGAGGCCAGCAGCAGACTGGGTGGAGCGGCTGCTGCCTCTGCTGAGCGGCGCTCAATTTGCCTCCAGTGGTGAGGAGGAAATTCACTGATGTCAGGAGAGTCCTACTGGAAAGTATGAGGTTCTCACTGGAAGATCATCAACGGAGGTTCCGAGGTGCCAGGTTGGGACCCACTGACCGTTCCATCACTTTCATGCAGCAGCTGAGGAATGCAGCAGGAATGGCGTTGCAGTCGTGTGACTCTGTTGGGGAGAAGACGGTGTTTGAGCAGCTTGTTCTGGAAGAGTCTGTGGAGGTGCTTCTGCTGGAAACAGCTGAATGGGTCAGACATCACTAGGCACCTTGGCGGGGGACTAACCCACTGTCCACTACGGGGAGAGAGTGTCAGGAAAGAGGACTCCTTCACCTGTCTGTCCAACACCAGCGCCCCGCAAGAAGACTCTCCTAGCCTCCTGGGGTCACGCTAGCTACCTGGCTTGTACCCACACTAATCCTCCCTCTCTTTTGTTTTTCCCACAGGAGGCTTCTCAAATGCCAAGGCAGGAGTGTTGGAAGTATGGACATCCCGGATGCTGCTGGATCCATGCCGTGAATGTACGCTGATGGTGGTCGGTTGGGCGGTCTGGGCTGCTGGCCCTTCGGTATCCTCCCCTGGTCCCGGTAAACAGGATCCCGGTAAGGGTCCAAGGGAGTGTACATCAGTGACATGGGTGGGACAGGTGCAGCGATTGGCCGCGGTGCTTGGATCATTGCGCTGGGCAGACACGTGCAGCACAGATGTTCCAGATGTTATGGCTGATTGCAAAGTGGAGGGAGATCACATTTAGTGACAGTCCAGATTTAACTTGTACACAGTTGGTGGTCGTTGGTGTTTGTACCATCGCCACGGAGACCGCCATTCTGCCGCACACGTCCAGGAAGTGGATCGTTTGGTGGTGATGTCATGATGTGGTGGCCATTGCTAATGGATGATGGTCAGAACTTGTCCAGATCCATGGTACACTGACAGCCATCCGTTACCGAGATACGGTCCTAGGTCCACATGTCATTCCCAGGATACAGCAATCAGGCATCACCTTCATGCATGACAATGCCAGACCACATGTTGCTCATGTCTGTCAGGAGTAGCCTACCTGGACCAGAACAATGTCGCTGTCCTTCCTTGGTCAGCATATTCACCAGATCTCAACCCAATAGAGCATCTGTGGGGCGTTCAGGATCACCAGGTGAGAGAGAGAGATCCTGATCCAGCAACACATGAACAACTTGTCACAGCACTACAGGAAGAATGACGTCATCCTACAAGTCCAGAATAACATCTTATCCATTCAGGAGGTGTAAAGTAGTGATAAATGCTGGAGGTAGACACGCACGGTAGTGACTATTGTTGTTCTCTGTCTCACCATCCACACTTTCTGACACACTAAGTGTGTGTAAACACTAAGACAAAAACCACTAATCTGCACAAAAATGATTTTTCTGTTTGGCTAAAGGGTGAATAAAGATGTGGACCATAATTTACCTTTGATATTTAATATGAACAGGATGGCATGACTGTTTCTACTGTTGGTCAGTAAATTTGGATTTGGTAATTAAAAAAACAAACAATGTCATTGAATTAATCTGGTGTTTTGTTGAATGAGCCAGTATCGGCATTCTTGTGTGACAGCAGGGTTGATATTCACCCTGTGGAGGAATGGTTCAAACTTGGCTTGGTCATGGATTATGCAACTCAGAGAGCCATACACTCCATCACTAAGGTAGTACATCATCCTTCTGTTGCATCCATTGTCCTCACCATCTGAAAAAATACATGCAAAATAAAGAAAGTTACTGCAACACCCATAGCAAAAATGTTAATTCAAACTGTTCATCTGACCGACTTAAACCTGGCATTTCAATTGCTGGGGGCCTAAGTAAGTACAATGACGAATGGTGGTGTAATTTGGATATGCAACACGCTCAATATTAAT
>CM075197.1:2735517-2758017 GCA_037577475.1 Chaunax sp. Z400 | reverse complement strand
GTTTGATATCATACCTGTGCTCCAATACAGTTTGTGTCTATATCTACAGAATATGTCAGACATAACAATGAGTTAGATGAAACATGGTGTAAATTAGGACACCATTAACAGTGGAGGTGCATAAATTAGTTTTAACACCGGAGCGATGACTGTTGAGAAAACCAGTTTTAAGTGATGACTAAGAACACAAATACATTTGGTTTGTTGTGCTTGGGTGTGGACAAAAACTAAATAGGGTGGTGCTGTCTTACTGTAGCTGCTGTCACGACAAAGAGCTTCAGGATGCTTTTGTGTTTGTTTATGCATGACAACAGTACTGCTGTGACAAACCTCTCATAATCTGCTCATCTTACAGAGCACCACATTACTGACTCTGTCTAAAATAGTATTATTTGTGTGTTTTTTTTTTTTTACATACATACATACAATTATTTTTTTACAATACATGTAATGCAAATGTGACACGTAGGATTGACATAGTATTGACAGATAGAAATATTAATTCATTTTCAGTCAAAAGTATTATATTTAATTAAATTATTGTCAAGTGTCAGCACATTTAGTTTCTAATTGGTTTCAAATGTATGATGATACTATTAAAACTGCAGCCAATGAGATATGGAAGGAGGAATGCAGATCAGTAATGTAGATCATTGACTCTGAAGGGTTAATTTCTCGTGGATCTGTTGGTAGTGCCTTAGGGCTCCGGTAGTGAGATCACGCTTCTCTTCCTCACTCAATACAGATTGAAGGAAAGAGCTGCGTGTTGTCGTGTCTTCATCTTCTCCCATTACTATTCCCAGTTTAAGGGCACTACACAAACAATGCAGTATATGGCACTAATATCTTGACGTGTCACCCCAGGTCTAACTGTAAATCATCACATCAAAATAGATCAATGGCTTTACCTGTAAACATGTAAATGTCCTTTTTAATTGTAGTGTTATTCTGTATGACAATGACTTACCGCGATGTCAAAGGCATGTCGAGCATCTGCTATGGCCTGCTTGAATGCCAAACTTTCAGAGCACCTGCTGCCTACATGAAAACTGACACCAATGACTTCAAGACCCAGGTCTTTAGCACGTCCCAGCAGTTTACCAACTGACTCCAGTCTGGTTCCAAACTTTGAACTGAGTCTGAATGAGGATTTTGAGTCATCCACTGCAATACGGAGCACCAGTCTGGAACATCATTTAAAAGAGATGTATGAGTCACTACTCAAAGAACAATTAACATGTAATGTGGAAGGAAAATATTAGCAGTGTTTCACTTACTTGGCTTTGGAATGACAAAGAGAAATTTTCAGGAGTTCATCCTCATTATCAAAAGTCATCATATTTACTCCATGGGTGTAGGCATATTTGATGTGTGACAGTGGTTTGGTAGTATGTGCATATATGATGTCTTCAGGAGTCGCTCCCAGCGACAGGGCCAGCTTAATCTCATTCTGTTAGAACAAAACATGTTTCAAATGAGCAAACTGAGAAGGAGAATGAGGAGGAAACAACCTTCCTCCATAACAAAGCTTCAGAGAAAAGAAAACAGAATTACATTATCTTTAAAATACTTCATAGTACCTTGCTAGCACAGTCAAAACCTGTGCCCAGAGCATTCAGCATCTTCAAAACTGCTGGTGTGTTGTTGCACTTGACTGCATAGAAAGGCTTGACTCGAGGTAAGTTAGTGATCCACCTGAGGTGCCTCATATACAGACTATCTAGACTTGCCACAAAGAATGGTTCTTCAATGTCCTTAAAGGAAAAAGGCAACAATCTATTTAGGAATTCAGATAAAAAGAATCTCAAATGTCACAATACTTTCACACAATTATAGATTCAGTGTTAGGAAAGTGTCCTGATGTCTGTGATACTCACCTTTGAACCACGCTCTCTTATTTCATCATCTATGAAATCATTCATGGTTTTTCCTTTATCTAAAATGTTAATGTCACAGTTATCAGGAGACAAATGATGCACGACTGATGCTTTTGTAGTTAATGGTGCTGCATGGGATGACAAGAAAAGACAAAAGCTTAAAATTAATAAGTGTCAGTTTACACTGTAAGACTGGATCAGGATAAAACATCAGTCTGTTCTTGTTTATAGTTATAATGTGTGACATATATTATGTCATTAAAATAGAGTGATAGCATTCATAGACACCTTTTCCTCATTACTTCACATTAAACAGCACAGTGAGAAGTATTGTGTTTGTCTTACCACAGCCTGTCTGATCCTCCATATTTGGTATCCTTGAAAATCTATAATAGTTCAAAAAGAGTCAGTGATGAATTTCAGTGAAAAACAACTGGATAGTCTCTACTCACACATTTATACCCATACTCCACCCACTGTTTGAAACCCAATATTATCGTCATCCAGTTATTTTCCCTACCAAATAGAGATGTGATACTTTCATTATACTAAGACAAACAGATCAGGTGTTAATCAGCCAGAATGGACAAACTTTTTCTGGTTATTACTGTATAAGTTATGTAGTCATGTATTTGCGTTTTGTTTAAATTATTCCTCCTTTGCTCTAATGCAGTGGTTCCCAAAGTCTGGGTCGCCACCCACAGGTGGGTCGCCAGGAGATTTTATTTGGGTCTCCAAATAAAATAGTTATGATTCTATTTGACTATTATTCTAGATTTATATCTGCAGTACATCTTTCAGCCACATGCGGGAGCGTGTTTCTAGCTCCACCCACACATGGAGCTCTGCCAGGTGGTGCCTTGTTCAGAACTCGTTGGGTTTGCACCCAGGTGTCCACCTTAGTTTCTACCAAAGTAATGAACAGATTTTGCAGGTGGTCACAAACATGGATGCCTGGCTAATAAAAAAGAAAGGCATGACCAGGGACAAGACCCAGCTAAGGACCAGACTGCTGCAGGTAATGTTAGCTTAGCTACCGCCCAGAGACTAAATGCTACACCTGATATGCGTATTGCTCTCCTCTTGTTCACCTGACTGGAACAAAGAACAAGCAATAATCTGTTTGATTTAATGATGAGAGGCAAATATGAGTCTGTTAATTACAACAAAATGCACTTAATTTGTCTCATATAAAGTAGTTAAAATGTATGTTGTATAACTGATGTGTGCCTGTTTAATTTAAGATGCACTTAAGTTCTCAAATAAAAATATGAACATATGAACATGAACATGAGTGGCTGTTTGCTCAGACTCAATGCATTTTCTCATTTATAAAGTAGCCTGTTTAAAATGTTTATATTGTGATAAGAGGAGATAAAAACAATGAGATACCACACCCCTCCTAAATGCACTGATTTGATCGTATCTATAAAGTATTTAAAATATGTACAGTATATATTTTCAATAAGCATTCAATGTAGTTGTAATTTAAATGTATATCACTTTGAAATGTGTGGTTTACCTGTTCAAGATAATATGATGATGCAGACGGCAGTAAAAATGGTCAGAAATGTTCAGTTATGCACAAATTGTTAATCTGGTAATTTATAGATAAGATCTATTGTGATTTGGGTCACGATGGTTTGTCATTTTAAAAATGTGGGTCCCCAGAAAAAAAGTTTTAATATTTTTAGTAGAGACGTGGCTAAAAATCATTACTGATGTCATCATACTTGTTACTGACCGGTACGATTTATTTAATAAAGAGAGGACAAAAGCCCAAACCTACACATGAAAACTTATCCATATTACAAAAGTAATGTTTGAACACATTCCAGAACAATAGTAACATTACCAAATCATCTTCACTGTCAGATTCCTTGCTTCTCTCCTCCTTATCAGTGTCTTTTGTCGAAGATGTAATCCAAAGCCTCTATGGTTTGGCCATCATGCTGCCACAGAATGAACTGTGAGCAAGGACTCAAATGTACTTTATGTACCAGAGCTGTGATAAAGCTGTAGATGTTACTGAAACAATGCTGTGGTTGTTTTTGACAATTGGCAACAGGTGTGATTCTCATCGGGTAAAAATTCTATTGGGGATAGGTTCCTGTGGGGGTTGCCATCGAAACCAAAAAGGGGCGTGAGGTGTGTGTGTGTGTGTGTGTGTGTGTGTGTGTGTATGTGTGTGTGTGTGTGTGAGTGTGTGTGTGTGAGTGTGTGTGTGTGTGTGTCAGTGTGTGAGTGTGTGTGTGTGTGTGAGTGTGTATGTGTGTGTGTATGTGTGTGTGTGTGTGTGTGTATGTGTGTGTGTGTGTGTGTGTGTGTATGTGTGTGTGTCAGTGTGTGTGTGTGTCTGTGTGTGTGTGTGTGTGTGTGTGTGTGTGTATGTGTGTGTCAGTGTGTGTGTGTGTGTATGTGTGTGTATGTGTGTGTGTGAGTGTGTGTGTGTATGTGTGTGTGTCAGTGTGTGTGTGTGTGTCAGTGTGTGCAGAGACCTGCATGGGTGTGTGGAAAAGGGAGTGTTGAAATGTGTGAAGTCTTGTACACACTAATTATTGTTATCACATAGACTGCATTATATACTATTTATAGTCTCACCCATTCATTTCACATTTGACTGGAACACAACAGAAGAGTCAAGTGTGATCTGGCATGTGAGATGCATTTATATATTTGCACCGTTAAAAAGAATAAATGAGTTCCGAAACAACAGTCTGTGGTTCACTGAGATAAGCATACTGTTGAAACAGCATGGAAGAACGAAGTGCCGAAGAACTCTAAGCACTGGAATAAGGTATTCCCATGAAAAGGAGTGTCGGGTAGAAAAACACGTAGTAAAACACTCTGCTGTAATAAAACAGAAGGCAACTGAGAAAAGAATCATTCAATAATTAGACTCAAAATAATTAAGCCCCAAAAAATTATGTGAAAATTGTTTAAAATAATCAAACACAGGGGTGCCATGGTGGTGTAGTGGGTAGCACTGTAGCCTCATAGCAAGAAGGTCCTGGGTTCAAATCCACTTGTGGACCTGGGACTTTTCTGTGGTTAGTCTCCATGTTCTCCTCATGTCTCTGTGGGTTCCCTCCAGGTTCTCCAGCTTCCTCCCACCACCAAGAACATGCAGTAGAGGTGAACTGGTGACCCTTGTTTCATTTTCCATAAGGTAAAAAATACCTTGTACTACATTTTTAGTAACACCTCTGTTGCGGTTCCAAGCGGGCTGAGCAGGTACTAAAAGGTGTGAAACATTAGAGACTACTGATTGGTCAATGCACAGAATATCCTGTACAGCACAAATCAATGGCCGACACAAACACCCAAGCTACTTTAGTAGCTATAACTTTTTTTTATTGTGGCCACTATATTGAGGGGTACAGATGTTCCTGTCTTAAACAACTGATGAGAGGATCACGAGAGGTGGATGAGAGGTGTGTGTCGCGTTGAAGACTACACCACAGCAGTTTCACGGCATATTTAAGATGGAGGACATTTTCCATGCAAACACAGTAGACCCAGGCAGGACGTCTCTAACCGTGTGAGACACTGAACTCATGATGCAAAGGTGTTATATAACTTAACATTTTCTGTAAGGATATTTCTAAAGACATAATTACTGCTTAACTAATAATCATTAAGAACACATTTAAACACAGGTTACTTGGGTTTATAGCCTCAAACACATTGTCTCAAGGTATGCTGGGAAACTCCACCCACCTATCCCCAACACGACAGTATCTATTAACCCATTGTGTAAAACCACAGTCCGTACTTTGGTTTTTTCAAATGTCATTAAACATTTATTTTCAAAGGGCAAAAGACGTCAGTTACACAACATTGAACAGAGCAGCTGCAGAACAACAAACAATATATGTGAATCTATTCTGGTGTTTGATCAAGAGCATTAATGTAACAGATCTGAATGTGAATTAAAGATTTTAGAAGCTGGGACAGGAA
Organism: Chaunax sp. Z400; assembly: GCA_037577475.1. NCBI lineage: Eukaryota > Metazoa > Chordata > Actinopteri > Lophiiformes > Chaunacidae > Chaunax > Chaunax sp. Z400. The sequence goes on along the minus strand of CM075197.1, from coordinate 2,752,180 downwards.
ATACCTGAGTAGAGTTTTACAAAACAAAAGCACCATTTATCCAAGTTTTCTCACATAACAAAAGGAATGTTTAACATGAAAAGTAGTGGAGGACAAATAGAAAGTATGAACATAAACATGAAGTAAAGCAGATCTAATCTGTGGGGTACTTAAGTACAACAGTAATATACTTAGTTACATTGTGGGATGTAACTAAGTACTGAAAAAAGCTAAAGTTTCCAGTACTTGGTTTGTTTAAATGAACCAAACTCAAGTAAACTGAGTTTGAACGTTTTCTTGATGCCAAAGTAACTAAAATAAAATGAGCATTTTTAAAAAGTTGATAAAAACTGAGTTAAGTCAACTCAGTATTTCTGATTAAATTTAGTCTTACATTTTACAGTTAAAGAGGAGCCAACAACACCTGCTAGGAGGCAGGATGACAATGGGTGGGAAAATGCTACCCTCCCTGCTCTTTGCTGACAGCCTGTTGTGGAAAATGCCAATGATCCACACGCAGGAGACCAAACACCCAAAGAGTCTGATACCATCAAACCCCCTGCCACAGAATGAAGACCAGCGCTATGAATCAGATGAGTATGATGCAACTACACCACTAAAAGACCAATCATCATGCATGATGATGAATAACAATAAAATAGTATGCACTAACTTTGAAATTGGGTCATTGGGGAGCCATTTCCACCTAAATTGTGATGACTGTACAAGCAGCAATGATTGTAATTGGAGAAATTATTTTGTTGCATCATACCTGTACTGAAAACTGGACTGACTACTGCTATTGCTAAGCAGATGACCTTGATGTCTCTGTCAAAGGACAACATGATTTCTAAGAGATAATATATCATCTTAAATTTTAAGCTTATGATTTTCTATTTGTCTTTACACAAAATTACACAGGCAGTCTATGTTTGTACTTGTAAACTTTTGCTCAGCTTTTATCACATTTAAAACTTATTAAAATGGTTGAATGATTTGCATTATTTGATGTGGGTCTTGATTAAATCCTATAGGGGGAAATATATGGAAATTTTCAGGCATATATATATATATATATATATACATTATAATTTATTCATATTAAATATAACGGGAGGATGACCCTAATCAGGAACCAATGAGGACCCTGTGTCATCGTGCAGTGTTTGCTGTTATGTGAGAATTTGAACCAATTAACCAATGAATAATCATGTTGCAATACTGAGAGTCTGCTCCTGATAGGCACCAATCATGTTTGAAGAACATACAAATACATTAGTCTCAAGGAAAAGATCCTTTACACCACATTTAGCTACTAGCTAATTTCCATCTGCAGTCCATGGGCAGGTGATCAAGAACATTCATATACAAACCATAACACACTACACAAAAAACACAGTACAAACACTAAAAATACACTATTGTAAAATATAAAAACAAGTTGTCATGATTTAAAATTAATGTTGACAAGACTGATTACTAAAAATCCATTTCTTAACCTCGTTAGGAAATATGGAAGTCAGTGCAGATTTTCAGATTGACAGGAAGCTTATTCCATTCTTTGATAGCTCTATGTGAGAAAGCAGATTGTGCGAAGGTGGAGCTACATTTTGGGACACTACAATCTCCATTTGAGGAAGACGTTGAAGCTCTGCTCATTTGCTCAGAGCGAAGCCGAACAAAGCTCTTCAGAGGTGGAGAGGAAGCATTATGGATCATCTTGTGCACCAGGCGCATATCTGAATATAAAATTAAATTTTCAAAACTTAGCATTTTATATTTAACAAGTATATCACAATGCTGATACTGTCGCGATTTCCTGTCAAGAACTTTTAAGGCTTGCTTATGAAGTGAAATAATGGGTTTTAAGACAGTCTTGTTTGCCTGAGACCAACATGATATGCAGTAGTGAAAATAGGAGAGAATCATTGCATTCAGGTATGTTTTAGAGGCTTCAACTGTTAATGAATTCCTAATATATCGAAAGTTAGCCATGTTATATTTCAGTCCATGGCACATCTTCTTGATATGCCTTTTGAGTGTGAGAGTACAATCTAGAAAGACACCTAAATATTTAAATTCATCAACATTTTTATCCTTTGCCCTTTCACATAAATATTTGGAAGAACTGTTTGTTTTTGTTTGTTCATAAAATACATGGTCACAGTTTTCTCAATGTTCAAGGTGACACGTGAGTGACTGAGCCATTGGGCAACTTTTTCCATTGTTAAAGACAATTTAACAGCAACTTCTTCAGCATCTTTCCCATGTGAATACAAGACTGTGTCATCTGCATACATCAGGATCTCCACACCAGATAGAAGATCATTTATGTACATACTGAATAACAATGGCCCTAAGATGGAGCCTTGTGGTACTCCCATGATACAGGCTCTTAAAGATCATGTTTATCTTTTATCCGGACACACTGAGAGCGGTCAAGTAGGTAAGACTGAACCCAATTTAGTATGCTAACAGAAAGTTTGTTCGTAGATAAGGTGGAGATCAGAATCGAGTGACTGTATCAAAAGCCTTAAGCAGGTCAAGAAATACAGCTCCCACCACCCCTCCTTTATCAAGGCTGGTCTTAATGACTTCAAGGAAGTAGCAACATGCCGTTTCAGTAGAATGGTTTGCTCTAAACCCAGCGTGAAAGGTGAAGCAGAAATCCCTTGTTCCTCTCTTCATTCCTCCATCTGCTGTTTTCTGCATGTGTAGAAAACTGAACAGTAAATAACCTGCAGGTCTGGCTGCAACACACACGTACGTAGGTTACACTCTCACATGAGGCTGAGGCTCTGGGGTTACAATGATGATAATGATCATGATGATTCAACAACTTTGACGATAAATAACACCGGTTTATCTCAGCAGTTTGTTCTTCCTACACCCGAAGCCTGCAAACATTTACATGATAAAATGGAAATGCTGCCATCATCTCAGGCATTCACACATCACATTCAAAACATGGATATCTTTGTTTTTATCAGTCTAGTTTATTTCTCTCATGTCTCCCGGGTCCTGTTAGGTGGCAAAAATACATGGTGTGTGTTCTTCACTATTTATGCCAGGTGGGACCAAGTCATTGTTTTGCAAGTCATAACTCTCAAGACTTTGCACTCAAGTCACCAGTCCTAAACTCCAAGTCCTCAACAAGTCCCAAAGTGCTGAAAAAATTAAAATACAAACTGTTTAGCTCTCTTTGTTCCATTCTGTTAGTTTTTTATGACATGAATGTTTTGGTACCAATATTTCATCCACCACTGAGATGAATATCCATCCATCTACATCCAACATCCACAGACAACAGAACCACATCATCTCATCTGCGGTGGATAGCCCTCTGAAATGTATTCACCAAAAATAAATTTATCATGATTTGTTGCTTGGGGGATGTTAATTATGGTCCCAAGGTGTAGGTGTTAATTTATTCAGGAAATTAAGGGAAATAACCATTTCATGGCACTCTTTTCATACAGCATACTTTTTTTAAATCATGGAGTGTGGGGAAGGTATCAAGTACTCACGTCATAAGCCTTAAGTCTAAGTGAAGTCAAAAGTAAATGGTGTTATAGTCCAGTGAGTTGAGTTTGTCAAGTTGAATCTAAAGTTATCATTTGACTTAAGCCCAAGTCATGTTTCTCATGTTTCTACCTCTGCCACATCACATCACACTGCCATTCTGTCCAGGTGTCTCTCAAGAAATAAGAGATCATTTTTCTCAAGAGAATTCATGGATGAATAAAATAAATAAAACAATTCATTTTTTCTGTCTCTTCCAGATATGGGCTACGAAACTCAATCTACATAAAAAATCTCAATCAAAATACTTGCCAAGAAGATGCTACTCTCTCCTTTCTTCTCCTTGTCTTCTTATAGCACTTGAATGTTTTTTTAAACCAATTAATAATAAGTATTCTGTAAATAAAGGATAAATGACTGTTAGCATGACACTAAATGCTCTCTGTTAGGGCTCTGGATGAACCCTGATGACCCTTCCCAACCTGCAGATCTACCTGAGACTAAAAGCACTGATCTGCAGTGTGTGTTATCTTCTGATTACTGGAGGGTTCGTACTACTATATCCATACAGACCCGTTTCAGGTCAGATGTGTGTGAAGCTGCAAGGGTGGAACAAAGCTTTAATGTCAGTTCAGCTGCCAGCCCGTCTTTAATTATTTTGTGACATAATGGCTACGTACAGTAAAGGTTAATTAAAGTTTTGTGTTATGTGTGTGTGCTGTCTCTACCCCCCACTAAGCTTTTATTTACAGAAAGGAGGTGTGGTGAGAATATCATTTTAGCACAGCATAGCATTTCCTTTGTTAAAAAAAAGGAGTTTCACAATATTAGATGGTCTGCATGGAGGCAAGAGACTGTTGAACATATGGAGAGTCCTAACTGGGCAGAGCAGGGACTGCTAATGTCCCTGTTTTCCTTCCCCTTGCAGGGAAAAGAAGGAGAAAAGCTCAACAGGACAGACACGCTGAGTGTCCAAGCATACCTTCGGGAGGAAGGCAGCATTGAGCTGCAGTATGACTCCTTCCCTCGTCTAGTCTGAATCCACAGGTCCTTGTGTACAGACAGGGCGTGTATTTCCCCCACTCTCCATGCTGATGTAATAGCTAGAAGAAAGGCCGTCTTTCAGGACAACCACCTCAGATTTGCCATCCTCAAAGGTTCAAACGGGGACTGCTGTAGGGAATTGAGCACCAGCCCCAAGTCCCATGGTGGAACACAGTGTGATGAGGGATGAGCAGTGCACAGAGAGGCTGGTTGCACCCACACATGCTGCCTTAATAGCTGCCAGCATATCCCTAAGGTTAGTTGTGCCTTCCCCATATCTAGGAGGACGTCCAGGAAATGTAAGATGTGTTGCACCGCGCAGGTAAGTGGGTCAATGTTATTCGTTCTCTACCACAAGGCAAACATTTTCCAGCAGTATGCATATGCAGCTCTGGTAGAAGGAGCTTGCACACTCCGGAGCATCTGTACCACCACAGGGGGCAGGCCCAAGGCTTAGAGGGCCGGTCCTCTCAGGGGCCAGGCCAAGAGACAAAGCCCTTGAGAAACTGATGAAACAGACTTCCTGTGCATTTCCTGTGTTTTCTTATGATCCTTGTTTTTGGTTCCACTTATTTTGTAGGTTCCTTTCATGATTTAGTTCCTCTGTTTCCTGTTTTATTTTGTAGCTTTATTCCTTGCCTTGTGTTTTGCTTTACACTTCCCGTTGTCTTCTCTTGTGATCTGTTTTACCCCTTTGGTTCCTGTCTGTGTTTTAGTCCCTGTGTTTAGTTCCAGTTTGCTCCCTTTCTCTTTGCTCATGTATTCTCTATTAGTTTATTGCTGCATCCCCTTTGTGTCTCCCCTTTAATATATTTTCTTTTCTGTTAGTTGGATTTTGCCTCTCTGACTTTTATTTAATTAAAACCCTGAACTGAACTCTCTGCCCCTGTGTCGTCTGCGCTTGGGTCCTATTTTTGAACTGCACCTGACAGTACAAACTGACAATATTGGACCCAGCAGACCTTTTTGTTTTTTTCTCTTCACCATTTTTTAAAGAGAGACCCTGTAATGGCCCAGGCGGCTTTTTACAAGTGGTTTGGCATTGTTATCCACCAGCCAGCTAGCTCTCTGCCAGCTCTTACTCCTGAGTTGGCTAGCTGCAAGCCAGACTCCGACCTCTGTGAGGAGTCTCCTTTTTGTGGAACCCATCTCGCCTTCAAGACTGCCCCCAGAAGGAACTCAAGGTCCCACCAACGTCATGCAGCACACCACTACCCAGCTAGCTATTTACCTACTCTGACTCCTGGGTTGGCTGGCTGCAAGCCCGACGCCGAACATGAGGAGGATTCTCCTTTCTGGGGGACCCGTCTAGCCTTTAAGGCGGCCCCCGGAAGGAAGCGAGGATCTCACCGACGTCATACTGCACTGCTGCCCAGCTCTCCAGCCTCGACTGCTCAAGTTCCTGATCTCCAGTCGGGGGAGGACCCCCTGACGGCTCCATTTCCTGATCTCCAGTCGGGGGGAGGACCCCCTGACGACCCCAGTTCCTGGCCTTCAGCTGGCGGAGGAGTGGTCAATCCCTGCTCCGGACCTCCAACTCAGCCGTTGGCCTCCTGCTGGGCCCCCTGAGAAGTCTCGTCTTCACTCTTGTCCCCCTGTGAGGGCCCGCCTTCCGTGCCGGTCCCCTGGAAGGCCTCCTGAGCGGGCCCGCCTTCGCTGTCGGTCCCCTGGCCGGTCTCCTGAGCGGGCCCGCCTTCGCTGTCGGTCCCCTGGCCGGTCTCCTGAGAGGGCCCGCCTTTGCTGCCGGTCCGCTGGCCGGTCTCCTGAATGGGTCTGTCGTTGTTATCTGCCTCCTGCCTGGCCACCAGACAGAATTTAACTATGAACTATTTTTTTGGGTTCCTCTTATTTTGTAAGGTTCATTTCATGATTTAGTTCCTCTGTTTCCTGTTTTATTTTGTAGCTTCATTCCTTGCCTTGTGTTTTGCTTTACACTTCCTGTTGTCTTCTCTCAGTGTGTGATTGTCTGATATTCTCCACCTGTTGTTGATTGTCTCCTCCTCCTTGTGTCACCTGTGTATCATTCCCTGTTACCCTAGTGTATCTGTGTGATTCCCTCTGTGAGTTGCCAGTTCGTCGTCAATGCTTCGTCATATTTCGTCCCACATCCCAGTATTCTTCCCTGTGGTCCTCCGTAAGTTTTCTCTCTGTTGGATTTTTGTTATTTCCTGTGTTCCTGCTTTTTTTGCCTTTGTTTATTGGATTATGGAATATTGGACTTTGAGGTTATGTTTGGACTTTGTGTTAATTAAAACCCTCAACCGCACTCCGCCCCTTGTGTTATCTGCATTTGAGTCCTGCTATTGCTGAACCCTGACATCCACTCTCTTGGGCTTGGGCCCCCCTCTGGACAGACAGCCCTCTGCCTCGTTGTCCTGTCAGGGGACGTGGACCGCCTTGAGGGATAGGAGGCAGGGGGCAGCCCACAGCCATAGCTGGCATGCCAGGCTGCAAAGATGCGGGGACCTCAGGCCCCCTTGCCTGTTCAACAGCAACAAAACAGCTCATGGTTGTGGCCCCCAAGGCGCTGCTCCAGAAGGTTGGAGATCCTCTTCTGGATGTGGACAACTGCTCCATCTGCCCATCCCCCGAGGTCTGCAACCTGTGTGTCATTATGGACTCCACCCTCTCATTCAAATCTTACATCACGTCCATAACCAAATCTGCTTTCTACCACCTCAAAAACATCTCCAGACTGCGGCCATCAATCTCTGACTCCATGGCAGAAACCCTCATCCATGCCTTCATCACCTCCCGTCTGGACTATTGTAATGGAGTTCTGTCTGGGGTTCCCAGCACAGCCCTAGACAGACTCCAGTATATGCAGAACTCAGCTGCTAGGGTTCTCACCCGCACCAAGCCCTGGCAGCACATCACCCCAACCCTCATCCATCTCCACTGGCTCCTGATCAAGTCTCGCATAGACTACAAGATCCTTCTTCTCACCTTCAAATCCCTCCACACCCTTGCCCCACAGTGCTTAACAGACTTCCTCCATCCCTATACTCAGTCCCAAGCTGCGGTCCTCAGACATGGGTCTGCTTTCCAGCCCCCACCCCAAACTGTCAACGTTTGGACACAGAGCCTTCAGCATCGCAGCCCCCACCCTCTGGAACAACTCAAACACCACCTGTTTACCAAGGACTGTTTACTCTCCTATCCACTGCCATTATTATTTTCAGCTCTTGTCTTTATTGTTATTGTTATTTTTCTTTTTTGCCCAGCTATGTAAAGCATCCTCGGGTCTCTTGAAAGGGGCTATATAAATGTAAGTTTTTATTATTATTATTATTATTATTATTACTATTATATGATGCCGCTACCGCAGTGTCTGTTCGAAGCAGGATATGGTGGCCTCGTAAGTGTGGATAAGTTTTATTAAGAAGGATAAACCCCTTGAGATGAATCATCTCGTTTTCAAGGGGGTCCTAAAATAAGAAAAAAAAATAAACATGAAAACACATAAGAAACAAACAACAATCAACAACTCAACTTACAACAATTACCACAGTAAACACAGAAACATCACTAAAATGAGTACAATAATAATGTGGCAGGAATTGTTCAAGGGCCAGAAACGCTGCCTTCAGTTGATGTCCTGGGACGCCTCCCTGCTGTCTCAGCAGCCCAAGACTCCCCTGCCCTCGTAGATGGCACCCCACCCTGCCTGGAACACATCTGATGAGACCAGTAGGTGGCGAGTCACTGGACCTCATGAACTCCCTTTGGAGAGGTTGCCAGGGTGAGACCACCACCGCAGGGTCAGCTGCAAGAGGTGACCCATATCTGGAGTTGGAGATGCTTTTGGGGGTGCAGGTCTAATCCTAGGAGGCTCCTCTACACTGGGCACATGTGGAGGAGGGCCTGCACCGTTGCCGCCATCAGCCCCAGTAGGTGCAGGCATCACCTCCATGTGACGTTGGACCCCAAGTGGAACTGAGCCAGACAGGACCCGAAGGTCTGCTGTCTGTCCTGGGTTAGGGACACTGTTGCATCAACTGAGTTTACCACCATGCCCAGGAACTGGATAAAATGGATGGAAAATTACCCAGGGGTCACCTCCAAGCGCCGCCCAGGCCTGCAGGAGGGATGCGGAGTCCAGGCTCTGTCTGGCATCAGGAAGAAGGCGGCGGCTGTCGAGAACCCTGGCCCCGTTCCCCACTGCGGCGTTGGTTCCCTAGCTTTCCACGTACTTGCCTGGAAGATTCCAGGTAGGAGGTCTCCTGGGGCCTTCTGTGGTCCCCTCATTTGAGAGGGGGCCCGTGTGGTTTGGCACCCTGCCTGGATGCAACTACAGCTAGCCGAGATCTCCTGTGCAGAGCCACGGGCCTCTTGGGCCTGCTAAAGCGGAGTGGTAGCTCCCTGCCTGAACATAGCTGATGGCTCAATGGGCAGCTTCATAAGACAGCTTCATAAGCTCTGTCCTCCAGCTGAAGCCTGGACAGGGTTAGCCACAAATGTCATTGCCCTGCCTGCTGCTGTGACCTGTTCCTTTGCCAGTTTGGGGAGCGTGTGAACAACCTGCCTTAAGTCGCTAGTGAGCCAAGGCGTGAGGGCTTCCTCCAGCTGCTGCGCTATGTGAGCGGTTGTGGACTGGGGATTGTGAAGCTGTACAATGCCAACTTTGGATATAAATGTGTGGCATTGCCAGACACATGCCTCACATCACACACCACACACCAGACCATGCACACCAAGCAGTTACCCAGAGAGGAGTGACTACCTGCTATCTATCTGCCTGAGCAGTGTCTGATAACACTACTTGGTGAATACACTTTCTTTTCCCCACACGTCACACAACAAATAGTTCAGAATTCTCATACACCACTTCTGACGAGAACAGTGGCGATTCAGAAAAGCTGAAGTGTCTTACAAATCAATCACCATAATGACGAACAGCTGGGACAGTGGAGAGATAGTCTCAATATGATATAGAACACCACTGTCACATGTCTGTAAGATTGTTCAGTTATCCACAAAGCCTCTTCCTGTGCTGGCCAGTCCCAACCAGATTTGGGCCAGAGATGGAGCAAGATAGAAAAAAATGCTCATCATCCAACTGCCATTTTATTTGAGGTTGCACGGTATAGCATGAGTAGATGTCATGGATCAGTATGTTGCAATGTATCCACACAGACGCAAAAACAAACAGTGGTACATCCTAGTGTTCTTTCACTTTTGGGACATCACCACTGTAAATGCTTGGCACCTCTACAGAATTTCTGGTTTGGAAAAGAATGATCTTCTGCATTTCAAGGCATCTGTAGCTTGTGTACTAATAAATGCAGGTTCCATCAGGACATGTACAAGAGGAAGAGACAGTGCCACTCCACCTCCTTTAAAGCAAAGGGCAGTGTTCTCGGCACCCCCTGTGATGGGGGTTAGGAGGAGTAGAATCTCTTTCACCTGACTCCTTAGCCTCTCCCCTCTCTCTCAGAGGGGATTCTGGCTAAGGGAATTACGAATAATGAGAGCAGCCTGATTTATAAAAATCTGTTAACTTATATGTAAATTATGGATTTGAGGTACAGTCAAACCAGGCAAAGAGGACCACTCTAGGCATTTATGAAATGTGAGTATCTTGGACAGTTGGTCAAATGCTGAAACAAATCTTTTTTATTTTTTCAAAAATTATATCCTCATTTAAAATTTGATGGCAGCAACACATTTCCATAAAGTTGGACAGGGTCATGTTTACCACTGTGTTGCATCACCTCTTCTTTTAACAACACTCTGTCAGCGTTTGGGAACTGAGGACGTTGTCTACTTGGCAGCATATGTTGCTCCATATATGTACGAATAGATAGATAGACAGACTGGCTGACTGACTGACAGAAGATAATTTGAAATTCTTTTTGTAAATCATGGACGCTGCTTCCTCCGGACTAAAGAGGAGAGGGACCATCTGGCTTGTTATCAGCACACAGTTCAAAAGCCAGCATCCGTGATGGTATGGGGGGGCATTAGTGCACATGGCATGGGTAACCTGCAAGTTTATGAAGGCACCATTAATGCTGAACCACATATACAGGTTTTGCTGCCTTGGATACTGTTTTTATTTACATTTTACACAGCGTCTCAACTTTTTTGGTAAAAGGTTTGCATATACACAGGGGTGCACATAAGTCGTGTGCAGGTGCATATTGGTGGTCAAAATAAATTATGTGTGGCATGTATCAGAAAAAGAAGCGCTTCTACGTACCACCACTTTGTACATTGTGTCTGTGTCTAACTGTTGAACATATGGAGGATATTCACCTGCCATTCAAATTCAAGTGGCTAAACAGGGAAGTGCCCAAAACATGTCTGCCTCATGCAGGGCAAAAGGTGAACACCAAGCAACATCTTCAGGTGCTCCTCTGAGAACCAGACCAAACATTTTATGTGCAGCCCTGTATACATATATATGTGTGCACTGGTTTGCTGAATGTAGCATATGTATGGCCTATGGTAGCAACCTTTAGTCATAGGACCCAGATGGCTGAACTGAGCAGGCCTCATTGTGCCTGTAAAAATCCCTTTGATGACAAAAGTTAAAAATACACATTTTGAAAAAAATTATGTTAGCCTAGTGAACAGCAGTTAAGTGTGGCAAAGAAGGCTACATATGAAGTTAACTTGATAACACAGATATGATGTACATGAGGGCTGACCTGCTTTGTGAGAGAAATGGTCCATCACATGTTGAAACAACATTGAGCTGTTATTTCACTATCATTGGCCTGTTGTTTGTGTGTCTGTTGTGTCAGTCCCTAATAAATAGAACACACCATTGAAAATAAGGATTTTTGGATCGGCACGGTGGAGCTGAACTTGAACTGACATGTATGAAAGTATCTTCCTGATGAATGGAAGGTTGGATATTGGCCTAGAGATCCCTTCCTAATGCATTACCGGTGAATGTGTTCGAGAACAAACTCCACCGTCCTCATTCTGTGCAAAAATACATCCCTAAATTGAAACTAACATGAGCCTTTATCAGTCTATTTGTTCTAAAAATAAAATATAAATAATTAAGTAAATAAAAAATCCTTTCACGATAATTACATATTAGTGTTTCTATCTTTCCACAACAGCTCAGCACAGAAACACTGTGGGAACAAAAAGGAGGAAATTTCATAGAAAACATACATTTTATGTTCTATCTTTATTTCTTTATTGATCATGCAAGTGATGTAAAAAGTTTGATAATTCTAAATATCTGTCTGGATCTGTCAAAAAAGCTACTTTTGAGATTCCCTAATTAACATAAAAAGCAGGAACAATTTTTTTTTCCGGCAATTTTAGATTTTATTTTTAGTAATTTGTAACATATGATTCAGTTTAAGTCAAGACATAATATATGTTGAGAAATGCAAACAAAAATGATCAAACACATATCTGTATATTTCGTATAGGCCTACAGTAATATAATTTGACTGGTTGAATTATTCTTCGCTATGACATTTGAATTGTGTAATCTATAAATACTAACTGCTTCAAATTCACCACTTTTCATTTATCTCACCAACACTACTGCTGCTGCTAGTGAAAATACTTTCTATAGCCTATGGGTTGCCTAAGGTTTGGTATCTTCCATTTTGACACTGTTATTCTCCAATAAAAGTAGCTCACTCTTTACACAAAAATGCAAAGCTGTCAACTTTGCATAGATCTCACTGGTAACCAATAGGATTTAAAAAACTCAAAAATAATCACAATCATGAATGGTTAAAATATTGTTAGCATCCATGCCAGTCCAGTTTTTTACCAGGCCGTTAATTAATAATGTTGTAGGTGTGAGAAAGGTTTAAGGTGTTCCAAGTCTCAGCTGTCACAACAGAATAAACATGTGCTCTTTCAAATCCATTAAAGTCAGTGCATAAACTAACAGTGTAAGCGCCCATGTTGTCGAGAAGAAGCCAGTCTCCAATGTGCAACTCAGGAAGCCAGTAACTGTCAGTTATTTTGTCAATACTGTTACAGGTTGGACCCCAGATAATTGACCGGTATCTCTGCTCGCTGCTCTCCACAGCCTGTACACACAAAAAAATTAATTAAATCCACATCACAGTGGTTCTCATTATCACACAATCTGCTCCCATCCCATATTACTCAACATGAAGAGGTCAAGAGCCCAGAATCTCAAGCATTTATGTCCATATTGAACAATTCCAAACCTCACGATTGTGTTGTGACAGGATTGATAGTTACCCTGTGGGGGTAGGGTTCAATCTTGGCATGAGCATCACCAAAGTTCAGGAACCCCAGGGAACCAAACACTCCATCATTAAGGTAGTACATCATTCTGTTAGCGTTGTTTTCCTCACCATCTGGATTAATACATGCACAATAATGAAAGTTACTGTTAACACCAATTTGAAAAACGTTTGGTCTTTTGCAGACATTAAATTCAAAATAAGTGTGTATTTACATATAAAATATAATATAATATTATAAAATGTATCACTTTGAATAGATAACATGTCTTCTCTTTGCAATGTATTCAATTCAATAGGGGTAAAAGATTTTGAAAATCAATATATTCTGTTTTTATTTTGTTTTACAAAATGTTTTAGGACCTGGGATTGTAAAATGGATTTGATCACCACATGTAGTCAGGTCCCTGTAAAGAACCCTGTAAATCAGGATTGGTCCTCTCTACACTGACAGCAGGGCTGTCTAATGAGGATTAATCTGACTGTAGTAGTGACAGGTTGTGCCATCATACAGACTTATCGTATATACATCCCCCACCCCTATAAGATCAATATATAATCACATATTGAATTCTTTGACATCTAGTTTAGTGTATGATAACGGATAGGCAACATTCATGTGGCTTCATAAGATTTATCTATACTTTACCTCTCTGTTCATCCATATCATCTGTGACGACCTTTTTGGCAAAGACATTCATCACCAGTGTGAAGGTTGATTCCACGTAGTATCGGCCTGGTTCTGCAATAACCTTCACTCCACTGACAGATGGGAAAAATTCATCGAGTGCTGCATTAATGACTTCTGAAAACTAGGAGAAGAAAAACACAATCAGTTAAAAGCATATTTCACAGATGATACACCTTTCCATCTGTTAATATGCAGTACAATCCATGTATTTATAGAGCCTGGATGAAAACCAATTGACAAAGTTTGATGTCTCCAACATTTCAGGCAGGAGATTTTATCAAAAGATAAATAATTCAACCACTTATGAAGAAGAGGATGAAAGTACATTTCCAGTCTTCACATATTTATGTCCATTTTCTTCATATTTTCTTTGTTTTACCTCATCAAATTTCACTTGATAGTCGTCACTCCCACAAAATCCTCCACCAATATCCAGGAGGTTCATCTGGAAGCCCAACAAATTCTGAAAAAAAAGAAAAAGAAACAAACCCCAAAAAACCTTAAAACTTAATTGGTCATGTCAGGGATTTATTTAATCACAGTATATATATATATATATATATATATATATATATATATATATATATATAACTGGGCCAGTTTTTACACTATAATTACACAAAATCAGTTCTACTGAACCCTTCTTTTTGTTATACCTGACTGCCAGGACCGCCCCAGTTCCTTCTGTGTTGCCCCTCCTTACTTCCTATTCTCTGGTTCCCCCTATATATTCTGCTAGTCCCATAGCCTCTCCCCTTTTGTATTGTCCCCACATGGGAGAGGTTGGTTACCTGTTGTTGCTACTAATAGCACCCTGTTAATTCTTGTATATAGTATGTACTAAGTTATTTTCCTGTTTGTGTTATAGAGTAAGGAGCTGGGGCATAACTGTAGCTTGCACACTGATGTGCTGTTTCATCTTTTGTCAGGTATGTTAATGTATATGTACCCTTTTGTATTGTCCCCACATGGGAGAGAGTAAGGAGCTGGGGCATAAATATAGCTTGCACACTGATGTGCTGTTTCCATCTTTTGTAAGTGTGGCAATAAACGGAGTGATCTCCAAAGAGAAACTGGTGCTGAGATTGGTTTCTACACATAAACACAACGCAGAAGTCCACCGGTTACATATATATTAAGGTTGTTGGTTCGATTCCCAGTTGGAACAAGACTTCAGAAAGGGTCCCCAGGCTAGACAACCCATGCTACACAGCCTTCCTTGGAATATAAGCGAGAGAAGTAACATAACTAAGGCCATACCGGCTCATATGTCGCCCAGATTAACAAGGTCCATCAGATGTTGAGGGACCAGGACATACTGAAGAGAAATGGGCTTCTGGAACAAGACAAAGATGGACAAGAGCTGAGAACATGGAACCGATGGAATGCTACCACAATAGCAGACCCAGCGCGAGAGGGTATATGCATTGTATGACGGATCTATGGACAATGAAAAGGCCCACTTCCACATTGACCATGAAGCTCCAATAACATGGGAACTAAATACAGTCCACCCACGAGTACGACTCCCAAGGCTCACTGACAAAGTCCCATCTGAGGAGATGAACACAGCTCTACTCACTATCCCTACTGCCACCCTCACAGAAACCAATGAGCTTGTAAATGTACTGCAACAGTAACCCTGGAGATACTGGGGATATAAGATATATAACATCAAGAGTGACAAATGCAGGGAGGACCCCCCATGGAGAAGAAGGTTGGAAGCCAAGATCAAGAATGCCCGGAGAAGGGTAAAATGAGAGACAGGTCCTGGATGAAGAACAAGTACAACAAGATGTCCATAGGTGAGGCTCTAGAGACAAACAAAGTCTCACAGCCCTGAGTGCTAGGCTGAGGAGATACACCAGAGAAGCAGAGGCCAAGAGAATAAATGGCCTGTTCGCCAAAGATTCATCCAGGATGTACTCCCAGCTGCAAGGAACAACAGCACAAGAGCAGACCCGCCCAGAGCTGAGGTATTCGGCATATATAAGTATACCAAGGTGATGCTTTGTCCCCGCTGCTGTTCTGCATAGGCCTGAACCCCCTCAGCCAGATCATCGAGAGGAGTGGGTACGGATACAGGTTCAGAAGTGGAGTGACCATCAGACACCTCCTATACATGGATGACATCAAGCTGCACGCCAAGAGTGAACGAGACATCGACTCACTGATACACCTGACAAAGATCTACAGCGAAGACATTGGGATGTCATTCGGCCCAGAAAAGTGTGGCCGTATCGTGGCAAGGAGAGGGAAGGTGATCAGAACCGAAGGGGTGGACCTATCAGAAGGCAGGATAGTGGACATACAGGACAGCTACAAGTACCTGGGTATCCCACCGGTCAATGGAAACAATGATGAGGAGGTGCTGAGAAGCCAGCCTGGTTGTGTTTGGTGGAGGGAGAGAGAGCAAATTATTCCAGGTGTTTCGCATTAAGAACTGATTGCTCTCTCTTTCTCATATGTGGGAGCATGGTGGACCTGGGATAGCGCTGCCGTTTGGACAGGCCGACTGAAAGAGTCTGGATGAGGCTGGAGACACGATGGATGCATCTGGGACTGGCGCTGAAAAGCTGGTTTAAGTTTAAGTTTATTTTATGTTTAAAGTTAATAAAAACCTGTTCCAAGCTCGATGTCCTCGATGTCGTGTCCCACTGAGAAAACCCACACTGTGGTAGCAGAGTCGACTGTTATGCAAGCCATCAACACGTATTCCCCACCAGTCATCAGAGACCCAGCTGGAATAGTAACTGGGGTAATACATGCTTTCAGTGTAACCATGCTTAATTGCGTTGCACCAATACATGTTATGCAAACGACAACATATGTCTGCAACATATGGCACTAATGTCATGACGAGTCACCCAAGATCTAACTGCAAATCATCACATCAAAATAGATCAATGGCTTTACCTGTAAACATGTAAATGTCCTTTTTAATTGTAGTGTTATTCTGTATGACAATGACTTACCGCGATGTCAAAGGCATGTCGAGCATCTGCTATGGCCTGCTTGAATGCCAAACTTTCAGAGCACCTGCTGCCTACATGAAAACTGACACCAATGACTTCAAGACCCAGGTCTTTAGCACGTCCCAGCAGTTTACCAACTGACTCCAGTCTGGTTCCAAACTTTGAACTGAATCTGAATGAGGATTTTGAGTCATCCACTGCAATACGGAGCACCAGTCTGGAACATCATTTAAAAGAGATGTATGAGTCACTAC
>CM075197.1:2688017-2730517 GCA_037577475.1 Chaunax sp. Z400 | reverse complement strand
AGATCTTATTTATTATTCGAGTAACACCAACTGATGTCCAAGTTTAGGGCACATGGTCAACCATTGCACCAAAGTACCAATGGCAATACCTGTGACAGGGTATGGGGAAGCGTAGACAATGCGTGCAGTTAAACACTGTAAAGTCAAATAAGTTGAGTTACTTAACAATACTATACAAACTCATAAATGAAGAAAAGTAAACTTGACATTTTGAGCGTGCAATACTTAAACCAACTTCTTTATTTTGTGTGTGTAACACTTAAATTAGCTTGCTTACTCTTACTGTGATAACTTATGGAGTGCTTGTTATTACAATACATCACACTACTTTATTTTTCACCCTCTTTCATCATCCAGGCAGGACGTCTCTAACCGTGTGAGACACTGAACTCATGATGCAAAGGTGTTATATAACTAAACATTTTCTGTAAGGATATTTCTAAAGAGCTAATTACTGCTTAACTGATAATCATTAAGAACACATTTAAACACAGGTTACTTTGGGTTATAGCCTCAAACACATTGTCTCAAGGTATGCTGGGAAACTCCACCCACCTATCCCCAACACGACAGTATCTATTTACCCATTGTGTAAAACCACAGTATTGTTTCATCTGTCATTAAACATTTATTTTCAAAGGGCAAAAGACGTCAGTTACACAACATTGAACAGAACAGCTGCAGAACAACAAACAATATATGTGAATCTATTCTGGTGTTTGAACAAGAGCATTAATGTAACAGATCTGAATGTGAATTAAAGATTTTAGAAGCTGGGACAGGAAATACCTGAGTAGAGTTTTACAAAACAAAACCACCATTTATCCAAGTTTTCTCACATAACAAAAGGAATGTTTCCCATGAAAAGTAGTGGAGGACAAATAGAAAGTATGAACATAAACATGAAGTAAAGCAGATCTAATTTGTGGGGTACTTAAGTACAACAGTAATATACTTAGTTACATTGTGGGATGTAACTAAGTACTGAAAAAAGCTAAAGTTTCCAGTACTTGGTTTGTTTAAATGAACCAAACTCAAGTAAACTGAGTTTGAACGTTTTCTTGATGCCAAAGTAACTAAAATAAAATGAGCATTTTTAAAAAGTTGATAAAAACTGAGTTAAGTCAACTCAGTATTTCTGATTAAATTTAGTCTTACATTTTACAGTTAAAGAGGAGCCAACAACACCTGCTAGGAGGCAGGATGACAATGGGTGGGAAAATGCTACCCTCCCTGCTCTTTGCTGACAGCCTGTTGTGGAAAATGCCAATGATCCACACGCAGGAGACCAAACACCCAAAGAGTCTGATACCATCAAACCCCCTGCCACAGAATGAAGACCAGCGCTATGAATCAGATGAGTATGATGCAACTACACCACTCAAAGACCAATCATCATGCATGATGATGAATAACAATAAAATAGTATGCACTAACTTTGAAATTGGGTCATTGGGGAGCCATTTCCACCTAAATTGTGATGACTGTACAAGCAGCAATGATTGTAATTGGAGAAATTATTTTGTTGCATCATACCTGTACTGAAAACTGGACTGACTACTGCTATTGCTAAGCAGATGACCTTGATGTCTCTGTCAAAGGACAACATGATTTCTAAGAGATAATATATCATCTTAAATTTTAAGCTTATGATTTTCTATTTGTCTTTACACAAAATTACACAGGCAGTCTATGTTTGTACTTGTAAACTTTTGCTCAGCTTTCATCACATTTAAAACTTATTAAAATGTTTGAATGATTTGCATTATTTGATGTGGGTCTTGATTTTCAGGCATATATATATATACAGTATATATACATTATAATTTATTCATATTAAATATAACGGGAGGATGACCCTAATCAGGAACCAATGAGGACCCTGTGTCATCGTGCAGTGTTTGCTGTTATGTGAGAATTTGAACCAATTAACCAATGAATAATCATGTTGCAATACTGAGAGTCTGCTCCTGATAGGCACCAATCATGTTTGAAGAACGTACAAATACATTAGTCTCAAGGAAAAGATCCTTTACACCACATTTAGCTACTAGCTAATTTCCATCTGCAGTCCCTGGGCAGGTGATCAAGAACATTCATATACAAACCATAACACACTACACAAAAAACACAGTACAAACACTAAAAATACACTATTGTAAAATATAAAAACAAGTTGTCATGATTTAAAATTAATGTTGACAAGACTGATTACTTAAAATCCATTTCTTAACCTCGTTAGGAAATATGGAAGTCAGTGCAGATTTTCAGATTGACAGGAAGCTTATTCCATTCTTTGATAGCTCTATGTGAGAAAGCAGATTGTGTGAAGGTGGAGCTACATTTTGGGACACTACAATCTCCATTTGAGGAAGACCTTGAAGACCTGCTCATTTGCTCAGAGCGAAGCCGAACAAAGCTCTTCAGAGGTGGAGAGGAAGCATTATGGATCATCTTGTGCACCAGGCGCATATCTGAATATAAAATTAAATTTTCAAAACTTAGCATTTTATATTTAACAAGTATATCACAATGCTGATACTGTCGTGATTTCCTGTCAAGAACTTTTAAGGCTTGCTTATGAAGTGAAATAATGGGTTTTAAGACAGTCTTGTTTGCCTGAGACCAACATGATATGCAGTAGTGAAAATAGGAGAGAATCATTGCATTCAGGTATGTTTTAGAGGCTTCAACTGTTAATGAATTCTTAATATATCGAAAGTTAGCCATGTTATATTTCAGTCCATGGCACATCTTCTTGATATGCCTTTTGAGTGTGAGAGTACAATCTAGAAAGACACCTAAATATTTAAATTCATCAACATTTTTATCCTTTGCCCTTTCACATAAATATTTGGAAGAACTGTTTGTTTTTGTTTGTTCATAAAATACATGGTCACAGTTTTCTCAATGTTCAAGGTGACACGTGAGTGACTGAGCCATTGGGCAACTTTTTCCATTGTTAAAGACAATTTAACAGCAACTTCTTCAGCATCTTTCCCATGTGAATACAAGACTGTGTCATCTGCATACATCAGGATCTCCACACCAGATAGAAGATCATTTATGTACATACTGAATAACAATGGCCCTAAGATGGAGCCTTGTGGTACTCCCATGATACAGGCTCTTAAAGATGATGTTTATCTTTTATCCAGACACACTGAGAGTGGTCAAGTAGGTAAGACTGAACCCAATTTAGTATGCTAACAGAAAGTTTGTTCGTAGATAAGGTGGAGATCAGAATCGAGTGACTGTATCAAAAGCCTTAAGCAGGTCAAGAAATACAGCTCCCACCACCCCTCCTTTATCAAGGCTGGTCTTAATGACTTCAAGGAAGTAGCAACATGCCGTTTCAGTAGAATGGTTTGCTCTAAACCCAGCGTGAAAGGTGAAGCAGAAATCCCTTGTTCCTCTCTTCATTCCTCCATCTGCTGTTTTCTGCATGTGTAGAAAACTGAACAGTAAATAACCTGCAGGTCTGGCTGCAACACACACGTACGTAGGTTACACTCTCACATGAGGCTGAGGCTCTGGGGTTACAATGATGATAATGATCATGATGATTCAACAACTTTGACGATAAATAACACCGGTTTATCTCAGCAGTTTGTTCTTCCTACACCCGAAGCCTGCAAACATTTACATGATAAAATGGAAATGCTGCCATCATCTCAGGCATTCACACATCACATTCAAAACATGGATATCTTTGTTTTTATCAGTCTAGTTTATTTCTCTCATGTCTCCCGGGTCCTGTTAGGTGGCAAAAATACATGGTGTGTGTTCTTCACTATTTATGCCAGGTGGGACCAAGTCATTGTTTTGCAAGTCATAACTCTCAAGACTTTGCAGTCAAGTCACCAGTCCTAAACTCCAAGTCCTCAACAAGTCCCAAAGTGCTGAAAAAATTAAAATACAAACTGTTTAGCTCTCTTTGTTCCATTCTGTTAGTTTTTTATGACATGAATGTTTTGGTACCAATATTTCATCCACCACTGAGATGAATATCCATCCATCTACATCCAACATCCACAGACAACAGAACCACATCATCTCATCTGCGGTGGATAGCCCTCTGAAATGTATTCACCAAAAATAAATTTATCATGATTTGTTGCTTGGGGGATGTTAATTATGGTCCCAAGGTGTAGGTGTTAATTTATTCAGGAAATTAAGGGAAATAACCATTTCATGGCACTCTTTTCAAACAGCATACTTTTTTAAATCATGGAGTGTGGGGAAGGTATCAAGTACTCAAGTCATAAGCCTTAAGTCTAAGTGAAGTCAAAAGTAAATGGTGTTATAGTCCAGTGAGTTGAGTTTGTCAAGTTGAATCTAAAGTTATCATTTGACTTAAGCCCAAGTCATGTTTCTCATGTTTCTACCTCTGCCACATCACATCACACTGCCATTCTGTCCAGGTGTCTCTCAAGAAATAAGAGATCATTTTTCTCAAGAGAATTCATGGATGAATAAAATAAATAAAACATTTCATTTTTTATGTCTCTTCCAGATATGGGCTACGAAACTCAATCTACATAAAAAATCTCAATCAAAATACTTGCCAAGAAGATGCTACTCTCTCCTTTCTTCTCCTTGTCTTCTTATAGCACTTGAATGTTTTTTTTAAACCAATTAATAATAAGTATTCTGTAAATAAAGGATAAATGACTGTTAGCATGACACTAAATGCTCTCTGTTAGGGCTCTGGATGAACCCTGATGACCCTTCCCAACCTGCAGATCTACCTGAGACTAAAAGCACTGATCTGCAGTGTGTGTTATCTTCTGATTACTGGAGGGTTCGTACTACTATATCCATACAGACCCGTTTCAGGTCAGATGTGTGTGAAGCTGCAAGGGTGAAACAAAGCTTTGATGTCAGTTCAGCTGCCAGCCCGTCTTTAATTATTTTGTGACATAATGGCTACGTACAGTAAAGGTTAATGAAAGTTTTGTGTTATGTGTGTGTGCTGTCTCCACCCCCTACTAAGCTTTTATTTACAGAAAGGAGGTGTGGTGAGAATATCATTTTAGCACAGCATAGCATTTCCTTTGTTAAAAAAAAGGAGTTTCACAATATTAGATGGTCTGCATGGAGGCAAGAGACTGTTGAACATATGGAGAGTCCTAACTGGGCAGAGCAGGGACTGCTAATGTCCCTGTTTTCCTTCCCCTTGCAGGGAAAAGAAGGAGAAAAGCTCAACAGGACAGACACGCTGAGTGTCCAAGCATACCTTCGGGAGGAAGGCAGCATTGAGCTGCAGTATGACTCCTTCCCTCGTCTAGTCTGAATCCACAGGTCCTTGTGTACAGACAGGGCGTGTATTTCCCCCACTCTCCATGCTGATGCAATAGCTAGAAGAAAGGCCGTCTTTCAGGACAACCACCTCAGATTTGCCATCCTCAAAGGTTCAAACGGGGACTGCTGTAGGGAATTGAGCACCAGCCCCAAGTCCCATGGTGGAACACAGTGTGATGAGGGATGAGCAGTGCACAGAGAGGCTGGTTGCACCCACACATGCTGCCTTAATAGCTGCCAGCATATCCCTAAGGTTAGTTGTGCCTTCCCCATATCTAGGAGGACGTCCAGGAAATGTAAGATGTGTTGCACCGCGCAGGTAAGTGGGTAAATGTTATTCGTTCTCTACCACAAGGCAAACATTTTCCAGCAGTATGCATATGCAGCTCTGGTAGAAGGAGCTTGCACACTCCGGAGCATCTGTACCACCACAGGGGGCAGGCCCAAGGCTTAGAGGGCCGGTCCTCTCAGGGGCCAGGCCAAGAGACAAAGCCCTTGAGAAACTGATGAAACAGACTTCCTGTGCATTTCCTGTGTTTTCTTATGATCCTTGTTTTTGGTTCCACTTATTTTGTAGGTTCCTTTCATGATTTAGTTCCTCTGTTTCCTGTTTTATTTTGTAGCTTTATTCCTTGCCTTGTGTTTTGCTTTACACTTCCCGTTGTCTTCTCTTGTGATCTGTTTTACCCCTTTGGTTCCTGTCTGTGTTTTAGTCCCTGTGTTTAGTTCCAGTTTGCTCCCTTTCTCTTTGCTCATGTATTCTCTATTAGTTTATTGCTGCATCCCCCTTGTGTCTCCCCTTTAATATATTTTCTTTTCTGTTAGTTGGATTTTGCCTCTCTGACTTTTATTTAATTAAAACCCTGAACTGAACTCTCTGCCCCTGTGTCGTCTGCGCTTGGGTCCTATTTTTGAACTGCACCTGACAGTACAAACTGACAATATTGGACCCAGCAGACCTTTTTGTTTTTTTCTCTTCATCATTTTTTAAAGAGAGACCCTGTAATGGCCCAGGCGGCTTTTTACAAGTGGTTTGGCATTGTTATCCACCAGCCAGCTAGCTCTCTGCCAGCTCTTACTCCTGAGTTGGCTAGCTGCAAGCCAGACTCCAACCTCTGTGAGGAGTCTCCTTTTTGTGGAACCCATCTCGCCTTCAAGAAGAAGGAACTCAAGGTCCCACCAACGTCATGCAGCACACCACCACCCAGCTAGCTATTTACCTACTCTGACTCCTGGGTTGGCTGGCTGCAAGCCCGACGCCGAACATGAGGAGGATTCTCCTTTCTGGGGGACCCGTCTAGCCTTTAAGGCGGCCCCCTGAAGGAAGCGAGGATCTCACCGACGTCATACTGCACTGCTGCCCAGCTCTCCAGCCTCGACTGCTCCAGTTCCTGATCTCCAGTCGGGGGAGGACCCCCTGACGGCTCCATTTCCTGATCTCCAGTCGGGGGAGGACCCCCTGACGACCCCAGTTCCTGGCCTTCAGCTGGCGGAGGAGTGGTCAATCCCTGCTCTGGACCTCCAACTCAGACGTTGGCCTCCTGCTGGGCCCCCTGAGAAGTCTCGTCTTCACTCTCGTCCCCCTGTGAGGGCCCGCCTTCCGTGCCGGTCCCCTGGCCGGTCTCCTGAGCGGGCCCGCCTTCGCTGTCGGTCCCCTGGCCGGTGTCCTGAGAGGGCCCGCCTTCGCTGCCGGTCCGCTGGCCGGTCTCCTGAATGGGTCTGTCGTTGTTATCTGCCTCCTGCCTGGCCACCAGACAGAATTTAACTATGAACTATTTTTTTGGGTTCCTCTTATTTTGTAAGGTTCATTTCATGATTTAGTTCCTCTGTTTCCTGTTTTATTTTGTAGCTTCATTCCTTGCCTTGTGTTTTGCTTTACACTTCCTGTTGTCTTCTCTCAGTGTGTGATTGTCTGATATTCTCCACCTGTTGTTGATTGTCTCCTCCTCCTTGTGTCACCTGTGTATCATTCCCTGTTACCCTAGTGTATCTGTGTGATTCCCTCTGTGAGTTGCCAGTTCGTCGTCAATGCTTCGTCATATTTCGTCCCACATCCCAGTATTCTTCCCTGTGGTCCTCCGTAAGTTTTCTCTCTGTTGGATTTTTGTTATTTCCTGTGTTCCTGCTTTTTTTGCCTTTGTTTATTGGATTATGGAATATTGGACTGTGAGGTTATGTTTGGACTTTGTGTTAATTAAAACCCTCAACCGCACTCCGCCCCTTGTGTTATCTGCATTTGAGTCCTGCTATTGCTGAACCCTGACATCCACTCTCTTGGGCTTGGGCCCCCCTCTGGACAGACAGCCCTCTGCCTCGTTGTCCTGTCAGGGGACGTGGACCGCCTTGAGGGATAGGAGGCAGGGGGCAGCCCACAGCCATAGCTGGCATGCCAGGCTGCAAAGATGCGGGGACCTCAGGCCCCCTTGCCTGTTCAACAGCAACAAAACAGCTCATGGTTGTGGCCCCCAAGGCGCTGCTCCAGAAGGTTGGAGATCCTCTTCTGGATGTGGACAACTGCTCCATCTGCCCATCCCCCGAGGTCCGCAACCTGTGTGTCATTATGGACTCCATAATCTTACACAATCTTACAATCTTAAATCTTACATCACGTCCATAACCAAATCTGCTTTCTACCACCTCAAAAACATCTCCAGACTGTGGCCATCACTCTCTGACTCCATGGCAGAAACCCTCATCCATGCCTTCATCACCTCCCATCTGGACTATTGTAATGGAGTTCTGTCTGGGGTTCCCAGCACAGCCCTAGACAGACTCCACTATATGCAGAACTCAGCTGCTAGGGTTCTCACCCGCACCAAGCCCTGGCAGCACATCACCCCAACCCTCATCCATCTCCACTGGCTCCTGATCAAGTCTCGCATAGACTACAAGATCCTTCTTCTCACCTACAAATCCCTCCACACCCTTGCCCCACAGTGCTTAACAGACTTCCTCCATCCCTATACTCAGTCCCAAGCTGCGGTCCTCAGACATGGGTCTGCTTTCCAGCCCCCACCCCAAACTGTCAACGTTTGGACACAGAGCCTTCAGCATCGCAGCCCCCACCCTCTGGAACAACTCAAACACCACCTGTTTACCAAGGACTGTTTACTCTCCTATCCACTGCCATTATTATTTTCAGCTCTTGTCTTTATTGTTATTGTTATTTTTCTTTTTTGCCCAGCTATGTAAAGCATCCTCGGGTCTCTTGAAAGGGGCTATATAAATGTAAGTTTTTATTATTATTATTATTATTATTATTACTATTATATGATGCCGCTACCGCAGTGTCTGTTCGAAGCAGGATATGGTGGCCTCGTAAGTGTGGATAAGTTTTATTAAGAAGGATAAACCCCTTGAGATGAATCATCTCGTTTTCAAGGGGGTCCTAAAATAAGAAAAAAAAATAAACATGAAAACACATGAGAAACAAACAACAATCAACAACTCAACTTACAACAATTACCACAGTAAACACAGAAACATCACTAAAATGAGTACAATAATAATGTGGCAGGAATTGTTCAAGGGCCAGAAACGCTGCCTTCAGTTGATGTCCTGGGACGCCTCCCTGCTGTCTCAGCAGCCCAAGACTCCCCTGCCCTCGTAGATGGCACCCCACCCTGCCTGGAACACATCTGATGAGACCAGTAGGTGGCGAGTCACTGGACCTCATGAACTCCCTTTGGAGAGGTTGCCAGGGTGAGACCACCACCGCAGGGTCAGCTGCAAGAGGTGACCCATATCTGGAGTTGGAGATGCTTTTGGGGGTGCAGGTCTAATCCTAGGAGGCTCCTCTACACTGGGCACATGTGGAGGAGGGCCTGCACCGTTGCCGCCATCAGCCCCAGTAGGTGCAGGCATCACCTCCATGTGACGTTGGACCCCAAGTGGAACTGAGCCAGACAGGACCCGAAGGTCTGCTGTCTGTCCTGGGTGAGGGACACTGTTGCATCAACTGAGTTTACCACCATGCCCAGGAACTGGATAAAATGGATGGAAAATTACCCAGGGGTCACCTCCAAGCGCCGCCCAGGCCTGCAGGAGGGATGCGGAGTCCAGGCTCTGTCTGGCATCAGGAAGAAGGCGGCGGCTGTCGGGAACCCTGGCCCCGTTCCCCACTGCGGCGTTGGTTCCCTAGCTTTCCACGTACTTGCCTGGAAGATTCCAGGTAGGAGGTCTCCTGGGGCCTTCTGTGGTCCCCTCATTTGAGAGGGGGCCCGTGTGGTTTGGCACCCTGCCTGGATGCAACTACAGCTAGCCGAGATCTCCTGTGCACAGCCACGGGCCTCTTGGGCCTGCTGAAGCAGAGTGGTAGCTCCCTGCCTGAACATAGCTGATGGCTCAATGGGCAGCTTCATAAGACAGCTTCATAAGCTCTGTCCTCCAGCTGAAGCCTGGACAGGGTTAGCCACAAATGTCATTGCCCTGCCTGCTGCTGTGACCTGTTCCTTTGCCAGTTTGGGGAACGTGTGAACAACCTGCCTTAAGTCGCTAGTGAGCCAAGGCGTGAGGGCTTCCTCCAGCTGCTGCGCTATGTGAGCGGTTGTGGACTGGGGATTGTGAAGCTATACAATGCCACCTTGATTATAAATGTGTGGCATTGCCAGACGACACATGCCTCACATCATACACCACACACCAGACCGTGCACACCAAGCAGTTACCCAGAGAGGAGTGACTACCTGCTATCTATCTGCCTGAGCAGTGTCTGATAACACTACTTGGTGAATACACTTTCTTTTCCCCACATGTCACACAACAAATAGTTCACAATTCTCATACACCACTTCTGACGAGAACAGTGGCGATTCAGAAAAGCTGAAGTGTCTTACAAATCAATCACCATAACGACGAACAGCTGGGACAGTGGAGAGATAGTCTCAATATGATATAGAACACCACTGTCACATGTCGGTAAGATTGTTCAGTTATCCACAAAGCCTCTTCCTGTGCTGGCCAGTCCCAACCAGATTTGGGCCAGAGATGGAGCAAGATAGAAAAAAATGCTCATCATCCAACTGCCATTTTATTTGAGGTTGCACGGTATAGCATGAGTAGATGTCATGGATCAGTATGTTGCAATGTATCCACACAGACGCAAAAACAAACAGTGGTACATCCTAGTGTTCTTTCACTTTTGGGACATCACCACTGTAAATGCTTGGCACCTCTACAGAATTTCTGGTTTGGAAAAGAATGATCTTCTGCATTTCAAGGCATCTGTAGCTTGTGTACTAATAAATGCAGGTTCCATCAGGACATGTACAAGAGGAAGAGACAGTGCCACTCCACCTCCTTTAAAGCAAAGGGCAGTGTTCTCGGCACCCCCTGTGATGGGGGTTAGGAGGAGTAGAATCTCTTTCACCTGACTCCTTAGCCTCTCCCCTCTCTCTCAGAGGGGATTCTGGCTAAGGGAATTACGAATAATGAGAGCAGCCTGATTTATAAAAATCTGTTAACTTATATGTAAATTATGGATTTGAGGTACAGTCAAACCAGGCAAAGAGGACCACTCTAGGCATTTATGAAATGTGAGTATCTTGGACAGTTGGTCAAATGCTGAAACAAATCTTTTTTATTTTTTCAAAAATTATATCCTCATTTAAAATTTGATGGCAGCAACACATTTCCATAAAGTTGGACAGGGTCATGTTTACCACTGTGTTGCATCACCTCTTCTTTTAACAACACTCTGTCAGCGTTTGGGAACTGAGGACGTTGTCTACTTGGCAGCATATGTTGCTCCATATATGTACGAATAGATAGATAGACAGACTGGCTGACTAACTGACAGAAGACAATTTGAAATTCTTTTTGTAAATCATGGACGCCGCTTCCTCCGGACTAAAGAGGAGAGGGACCATCTGGCTTGTTATCAGCACACAGTTCAAAAGCCAGCATCCGTGATGGTATGGGGGGGCATTAGTGCACATGGCATGGGTAACCTGCAAGTTTATGAAGGCACCATTAATGCTGAACCACATATACAGGTTTTGCTGCCTTGGATACTGTTTTTATTTACATTTTACACAGCGTCTCAACTTTTTTGGTAAAAGGTTTGCATATACACAGGGGTGCACATAAGTCGTGTGCAGGTGCATATTGGTGGTCAAAATAAATTATGTGTGGCATGTATCAGAAAAAGAAGCGCTTCTACGTACCACCACTTTGTACATTGTGTCTGTGTCTAACTGTTGAACATATGGAGGATATTCACCTGCCATTCAAATTCAAGTGGCTAAACAGGGAAGTGCCCAAAACATGTCTGCCTCATGCAGGGCAAAAGGTGAACACCAAGCAACATCTTAAGGTGCTCCTCTGAGAACCAGACCAAACATTTTATGTGCAGCCCTGTATACATATATATGTGTGCACTGGTTTGCTGAATGTAGCATATGTATGGCCTATGGTAGCAACCTTTAGTCATAGGACCCAGATGGCTGAACTGAGCAGGCCTCATTGTGCCTGTAAAAATCCCTTTGATGACAAAAGTTAAAAATACACATTTTGAAAAAAATTATGTTAGCCTAGTGAACAGCAGTTAAGTGTGGCAAAGAAGGCTACATATGAAGTTAACTTGATAACACAGATATGATGTACATGAGGGCTGACCTGCTTTGTGAGAGAAATGGTCCATCACATGTTGAAACAACATTGAGCTGTTATTTCACTATCATTGGCCTGTTGTTTGTGTGTCTGTTGTGTCAGTCCCTAATAAATAGAACACACCATTGAAAATAAGGATTTTTAGATTGGCATGGTGGAGCTGAACTTGAACTGACATGTATGAAAGTATCTTCCTGATGAATGGAAGGTTGGATATTGGCCTAGAGATCCCTTCCTAATGCATTACCAGTGAATGTGTTCGAGAACAAACTCCACCGTCCTCATTCTGTGCAAAAATACATCCCTAAATTGAAACTAGAATGAGGCTTTATCAGTCTATTTGTTTTAAAAATAAAATATAAATAATTAAGTAAATAAAAAATCCTTTCACGATAATTAAATATTAGTGTTTCTATCTTTCCACAACAGCTCAGCACAGAAACACTGTGGGAACAAAAAGGAGGAAATTTCATAGAAAACATACATTTTATGTTCTATCTTTATTTCTTTATTGATCATGCAAGTGATGTAAAAAGTTTGATAATTCTAAATATCTGTCTGGATCTGTCAAAAAAGCTACTTTTGAGATTCCCTAATTAACATAAAAAGCAGGAACAATTTTTTTTCCCAGCAATTTTATATTTTATTTTTAGTAATTTGTAACATATGATTCAGTTTAAGTCAAGACATAATATATGTTGAGAAATGCAAACAAAAATGATCAAACACATATCTGTATATTTCGTATAGGCCTACAGTAATATAATTTGACTGGTTGAATTATTCTTCGCTATGACATTTGAATTGTGTAATCTATAAATACTAACTGCTTCAAATTCACCACTTTTCATTTATCTCACCAACACTACTGCTGCTGCTAGTGAAAATACTTTCTATAGCCTATGGGTTGCCTAAGGTTTGGTATCTTCCATTTTGACACTGTTATTCTCCAATAAAAGTAGCTCACTCTTTACACAAAAATGCAAAGCTGTCAACTTTGCATAGATCTCACTGGTTACCAACAGGATTTAAAAAACTCAAAAATAATCACAATCATGAATGGTTAAAATATTGTTAGCATCCATGCCAGTCCAGTTTTTTACCAGGCCGTTAATTAATAATGTTGTAGGTGTGAGAAAGGTTTAAGGTGTTCCAAGTCTCAGCTGTCACAACAGAATAAACATGTGCTCTTTCAAATCCATTAAAGTCAGTGCATAAACTAACAGTGTAAGCGCCCATGTTGTCGAGAAGAAGCCAGTCTCCAATGTGCAACTCAGGAAGCCAGTAACTGTCAGTTATTTTGTCAATACTGTTACAGGTTGGACCCCAGATAATTGACCGGTATCTCTGCTCGCTGCTCTCCACAGCCTGTACACACAAAAAAATTAATTAAATCCACATCACAGTGGTTCTCATTATCACACAATCTGCTCCCATCCCATATTACTCAACATGAAGAGGTCAAGAGCCCAGAATCTCAAGCATTTATGTCCATATTGAACAATTCCAAACCTCACGATTGTGTTGTGACAGGATTGATAGTTACCCTGTGGGGGTAGGGTTCAATCTTGGCATGAGCATCACCAAAGTTCAGGAACCCCAGGGAACCAAACACTCCATCATTAAGGTAGTACATCATTCTGTTAGCGTTGTTTTCCTCACCATCTGGATTAATACATGCACAATAATGAAAGTTACTGTTAACACCAATTTGAAAAACGTTTGGTCTTTTGCAGACATTAAATTCAAAATAAGTGTGTATTTACATATAAAATATAATATAATATTATAAAATGTATCACTTTGAATAGATAACATGTCTTCTCTTTGCAATGTATTCAATTCAATAGGGGTAAAAGATTTTGAAAATCAATATATTCTGTTTTATTTTGTTTTACAAAATGTTTTAGGACCTGGGATTGTAAAATGGATTTGATCACCACATGTAGTCAGGTCCCTGTAAAGAACCCTGTAAATCAGGATTGGTCCTCTCTACACTGACAGCAGGGCTGTCTAATGAGGATTAATCTGACTGTAGTAGTGACAGGTTGTGCCATCATACAGACTTATCGTATATACATCCCCCACCCCTATAAGATCAATATATAATCACATATTGAATTCTTTGACATCTAGTTTAGTGTATGATAACGGATAGGCAACATTCATGTGGCTTCATAAGATTTATCTATACTTTACCTCTCTGTTCATCCATATCATCTGTGACGACCTTTTTGGCAAAGACATTCATCACCAGTGTGAAGGTTGATTCCACATAGTATCGGCCTGGTTCTGCAATAACCTTCACTCCACTGACAGATGGGAAAAATTCATCGAGTGCTGCATTAATGACTTCTGAAAACTAGGAGAAGAAAAACACAATCAGTTAAAAGCATATTTCACAGATGATACACCTTTCCATCTGTTAATATGCAGTACAATCCATGTATTTATAGAGCCTGGATGAAAACCAATTGACAAAGTTTGATGTCTCCAACATTTCAGGTCAGGAGATTTTATCAAAAGATAAATAATTCAACCACTTATGAAGAAGAGGATGAAAGTACATTTCCAGTCTTCACATATTTATGTCCATTTTCTTCATCATATTTTCTTTGTTTTACCTCATCAAATTTCACTTGATAGTCGTCACTCCCACAAAATCCTCCACCAATATCCAGGAGGTTCATCTGGAAGCCCAACAAATTCTGAAAAAAAAGAAAAAGAAACAAACCCCAAAAAACCTTAAAACTTAATTGGTCATGTCAGGGATTTATTTAATCACTGCATATATATATATGAACCGGGCCAGTTTTGGCACTATAATTACACAAAATCAGTTCTACTGTCCCTTTCTTTTTGTTATACCTGACTGCCAGGACCGCCCCAGTTCCTTCTGTGTTGCCCCTCCTTATTTCTTCTTCTCTGGTTCCCCCTATATATTCTGCTAGTCCCATAGCCTCTCCCCTTTTGTATTGTCCCCACATGGGAGAGGTTGGTTACCTGTTGTTGCTACTAATAGCACCCTGTTAATTCTTGTATATAGTATGTACTAAGTTATTTTCCTGTTTGTGTTATAGAGTAAGGAGCTGGGGCATAACTGTAGCTTGCACACTGATGTGCTGTTTCATCTTTTGTCAGGTATGTTAATGTATATGTGCCCTTTTGTATTGTCCCCACATGGGAGAGAGTAAGGAGCTGGGGCATAAATATAGCTTGCACACTGATGTGCTGTTTCCATCTTTTGTAAGTGTGGCAATAAACGGAGTGATCTCCAAAGAGAAACTGGTGCTGAGATTGGTTTCTACACATAAACACAACGCAGAAGTCCACCGGTTACATATATATTAAGGTTGTTGGTTCGATTCCCAGTTGGAACAAGACTTCAGAAAGGGTCCCCAGGCTAGACAACCCATGCTACACAGCCTTCCTTGGAATATAAGCGAGAGAAGTAACATAACTAAGGCCATACCGGCTCATATGTCGCCCAGATTAACAAGGTCCATCAGATGTTGAGGGACCAGGACATACTGAAGAGAAATGGGCTTCTGGAACAAGACACAGATGGACAAGAGCTGAGAACATGGAACCGATGGAATGCTACCACAATAACAGACCCAGCGCGAGAGGGTATATGCAGTGTATGACGGATCTATGGACAATGAAAAGCCCCACTTCCACATTGACCATGAAGCTCCAATAACATGGGAACTAAATACAGTCCACCCACGAGTACGACTCCCAAGGCTCACTGACAAAGTCCCATCTGAGGAGATGAACACAGCTCTACTCACTATCCCTACTGCCACCCTCACAGAAAGCAATGAGCTTGTAAATGTACTGCAACAGTAACCCTGGAGATACTGGGGATATAAGATATATAACATCAAGAGTGACAAATGCAGGGAGGACCCCCCATGGAGAAGAAGGTTGGAAGCCAAGATCAAGAATGCCCGGAGAAGGGTAAAATGAGAGACAGGTCCTGGATGAAGAACAAGTACAACAAGATGTCCATAGGTGAGGCTCTAGAGACAAACAAAGTCTCACAGCTCTGAGTGCTAGGCTGAGGAGATACACCAGAGAAGCAGAGGCCAAGAGAATAAATGGCCTGTTCGCCAAAGATTCATCCAGGATGTACTCCCAGCTGCAAGGAACAACAGCACAAGAGCAGACCCACCCAGAGCTGAGGTATTCGGCATATATAAGTATACCAAGGTGATGCTTTGTCCCCGCTGCTGTTCTGCATAGGCCTGAACCCCCTCAGCCAGATCATCGAGAGGAGTGGGTACGGATACAGGTTCAGAAGTGGAGTGACCATCAGACACCTCCTATACATGGATGACATCAAGCTGCACGCCAAGAGTGAACGAGACATCGACTCACTGATACACCTGACAAAGATCTACAGCGAAGACATTGGGATGTCATTCGGCCCAGAAAAGTGTGGCCGTATCGTGGCAAGGAGAGGGAAGGTGATCAGAACCGAAGGGGTGGACCTATCAGAAGGCAGGATAGTGGACATACAGGACAGCTACAAGTACCTGGGTATCCCACCGGTCAATGGAAACAATGATGAGGAGGTGCTGAGAAGCCAGCCTGGTTGTGTTTGGTGGAGGGAGAGAGAGCAAATTATTACAGGTGTTTCGCGTTAAGAACTGATTGCTCTCTCTTTCTCATATGTGGGAGCATGGTGGACCTGGGATAGCGCTGCCGTTTGGACAGGCCGACTGAAAGAGTCTGGATGAGGCTGGAGACACGATGGATGCATCTGGGACTGGCGCTGAAAAGCTGGTTTAAGTTTAAGTTTATTTTATGTTTAAAGTTAATAAAAACCTGTTCCAAGCTCGATGTCCTCGATGTTGTGTCCCACTGAGAAAACCCACACTGTGGTAGCAGAGTCGACTGTTATGCAAGCCATCAACACGTATTCCCCACCAGTCATCAGAGACCCAGCTGGAATAGTAACTGGGGTAATACATGCTTTCAGTGTAACCATGCTTAATTGCGTTGCACCAATACATGTTATGCAAACGACAACATATGTCTGCAACATATGGCACTAATGTCATGACGAGTCACCAAAGATCTAACTGCAAATCATCACATCAAAATAGATCAATGGCTTTACCTGTAAACATGTAAATGTCCTTTTTAATTGTAGTGTTATTCTGTATGACAATCACTTACCCCAATGTCAAAGGCATGTCGAGCATCTGCTATGGCCTGCTTGAATGCCAAACTTTCAGAGCACCTGCTGCCTACATGAAAACTGACACCAATGACTTCAAGACCCAGGTCTTTAGCACGTCCCAGCAGTTTACCAACTGACTCCAGTCTGGCTCCAAACTTTGAACTGAGCCTGAATGAGGATTTTGAGTCATCCACAGCAATGCGGAGCACCAGTCTGGAACATCATTTAAAAGAGATGTATGAGTCACTACTCAAAGAACAATTAACATGTAATGTGGAAGGAAAATATTAGCAGTGTTTCACTTACTTGGCTTTGGGATGACGAAGAGAAATTTTCAGGAGTTCATCCTCATTATCAAAAGTCATCATATTTACTCCATGGGTGTAGGCATATTTGATGTGTGACAGTGGTTTGGTAGTATGTGCATATATGATGTCTTCAGGAGTCGCTCCCAGCGACAGGGCCAGCTTAATCTCATTCTGTTAGAACAAAACATGTTTCAAATGAGCAAACTGAGAAGGAGAATGAGGAGGAAACAACCTTCCTCCATAACAAAGCTTCAGAGAAAAGAAAACAGAATTACATTATCTTTAAAATACTTCATAGTACCTTGCTAGCACAGTCAAAACCTGTGCCCAGAGCATTCAGCATCTTCAAAACTGCTGGTGTGTTGTTGCACTTGACTGCATAGAAAGGCTTGACTCGAGGTAAGTTAGTGATCCACCTGAGGTGCCTCATATACAGACTATCTAGACTTGCCACAAAGAATGGTTCTTCAATGTCCTTAAAGGAAAAAGGCAACAATCTATTTAGGAATTCAGATAAAAAGAATCTCAAATGTCACAATACTTTCACACAATTATAGATTCAGTGTTAGGAAAGTGTCCTGATGTCTGTGATACTCACCTTTGAACCACGCTCTCTTATTTCATCATCTATGAAATCATTCATGGTTTTTCCTTTATCTAAAATGTTAATGTCACAGTTATCAGGAGACAAATGATGCACGACTGATGCTTTTGTAGTTAATGGTGCTGCATGGGATGACAAGAAAAGACAAAAGCTTAAAATTAATAAGTGTCAGTTTACACTGTAAGACTGGATCAGGATAAAACATCAGTCTGTTCTTGTTTATAGTTATAATGTGTGACATATATTATGTCATTAAAATAGAGTGATAGCATTCATAGACACCTTTTCCTCATTACTTCACATTAAACAGCACAGTGAGAAGTATTGTGTTTGTCTTACCACAGCCTGTCTGATCCTCCATATTTGGTATCCTTGAAAATCTATAATAGTTCAAAAAGAGTCAGTGATGAATTTCAGTGAAAAACAACTGGATAGTCTCTACTCACACATTTATACCCATACTCCACCCACTGTTTGAAACCCAATATTATCGTCATCCAGTTATTTTCCCTACCAAATAGAGATGTGATACTTTCATTATACTAAGACAAACAGATCAGGTGTTAATCAGCCAGAATGGACAAACTTTTTCTGGTTATTACTGTATAAGTTATGTAGTCATGTATTTGCGTTTTGTTTAAATTATTCCTCCTATGCTCTAATGCAGTGGTTCCCAAAGTCTGGGTCGCCACCCACAGGTGGGTCGCCAGGAGATTTTATTTGGGTCTCCAAATAAAATAGTTATGATTCTATTTGACTATTATTCTAGATTTACATCTGCAGTACATCTTTCAGCCACATGCGGGAGCGTGTTTCTAGCTCCACCCACACATGGAGCTCTGCCAGGTGGTGCCTTGTTCAGAACCCGTTTGGGTTTGAACCCAGGTGTCCACCTTAGTTTCCACCAAAGTAATGAACAGATTTTGCAGGTGGTCACAAACATGGATGCCTGGCTAATAAAAAAGAAAGACATAGCTAGAGACCAGGGACAAGACCCAGCTAAGGACCAGACTGCTGCAGGTAATGTTAGCTTAGCTACCGCCCAGAGACTAAATGCTACACCTGATATGTGTGTTGCTCTCCTCTTGTTCACCTGACTGGAACAAAGAACAAGCAATATTCTGTTTGATTTAATGATGAGAGGCAAATATGAGTCTGTTAATTACAACAAAATGCACTTAATTTGTCTCATATAAAGTAGTTAAAATGTATGTTGTATAACTGATGTGTGCCTGTTTAATTTAAAATGCACTTAAGTTCTCAAATAAAAATATGAACATATGAACATGAACATGAGTGGCTGTTTACTCAGACTCAATGCATTTTCTCATTTATAAAGTAGCCTGTTTAAAATGTTTATATTGTGATAAGAGGAGATAAAAACAATGAGATACCACACCCCTCCTAAATGCACTGATTTGATCGTATCTATAAAGTATTTAAAATATGTACAGTATATATTTTCAATAAGCATTCAATGTAGTTGTAATTTAAATGTATATCACTTTGAAATGTGTGGTTTACCTGTTCAAGATAATATGATGATGCAGACGGCAGTAAAAATGGTCAGAAATGTTCAGTTAAGCAAAAATTGTTAATCTGGTAATTTATAGATAAGATCTATTGTGATTTGGGTCACGATGGTTTGTCATTTTAAAAATGTGGGTCCCCAGAAAAAAAGTTTTAATATTTTTAGTAGAGACGTGGCTAAAAATCATTACTGATGTCATCATACTTGTTACTGACCGGTACGATTTATTTAATAAAGAGAGGACAAAAGCCCAAACCTACACATGAAAACTTATCCATATTACAAAATTAATGTTTGAACACATTCCAGAACAATAGTAACATTACCAAATCATCTGCACTGTCAGTTTCCTTGCTTCTCTCCTCCTTATCAGTGTCTTTTGTCGAAGATGTAATCCAAAGCCTCTATGGTTTGGCCATCATGCTGCCACAGAATGAACTGTGAGCAAGGACTCAAATGTATTTTATGTACCAGAGCTGTGATAAAGCTGTAGATGTTACTGAAACAATGCTGTGGTTGTTTTTGACAATTGGCAACAGGTGTGATTCTCATCGGGTAAAAATTCTATTGGGGATAGGTTCCTGTGGGGGTTGCCATCGAAACCAAAAAGGGGCGTGAGGTGTGTGTGTGTGTGTGTGTGTGAGTGTGTGTGTGTGTGTGTATGTGTGTGTGTGTGTGTGTTTGTGTGTGTGTGTGTGTGTGTGTGTGTTTGTGTGTGTGTGTGTGTGTGTGTGTGTGAGTGTGTGTGTGTGTGTGTATGTGTGTGTGTGTGTGTGTCAGTGTGTGTGTGTGTGTGTGTGTGTGTGTGTGTGTATGTGTGTGTGTGTGTGTGTCAGTGTGTGTGTGTGTGTGTGTGTGTGTGTGTGTGTGTGTCAGTGTGTGTGTGTGTGTGTGTGTGTGTGTATGTGTGTGTGTCAGTGTGTGTGTGTGCTCAAAGAGACCTGCATGGGTGTGTGGAAAAGGGAGTGTTGAAATGTGTGAAGTCTTGTACACACTAATTATTGTTATCACATAGACTGCATTATATACTATTTATAGTCTCACCCATTCATTTCACATTTGACCGGAACACAACAGAAGAGTCAAGTGTGATCTGGCATGTGAGATGCATTTATATATTTGCACCGTTAAAAAGAATAAATGAGTTCCGAAACAACAGTCTGTGGTTCACTGAGATAAGCATACTGTTGAAACAGCATGGAAGAACGAAGTGCCGAAGAAGCACTGGAATAAGGTATTCCCATGAAAAGGAGTGTCGTGGTGGTGTAGTGGGTAGCACTGTAGCCTCATAGCAAGAAGGTCCTGGGTTCAAATCCACTTGAGGACCTGGGACTTTTCTGTGATTAGTCTCCATGTTCTCCTCATGTCTCTGTGGGTTCCCTCCAGGTTCTCCAGCTTCCTCCCACCACCAAGAACATGCAGTAGAGGTGAACTGGTGACCCTTGTTTCATTTTCCATAAGGTAAAAAGTACCTTGTACTACATTTTTAGTACCACCTCCGTTGCGGTTCCAAGCGGGCTGAGCAGGTACTAAAAGGTGTGAAACATTAGAGACTACTGATTGGTCAATGCACAGAATATCCTGTACAGCACAAATCAATGGCCGACACAAACACCCAAGCTACTTTAGTAGCTATAACTTTTTTTTATTGTGGCCACTATATTGAGGGGTACAGATGTTCCTGTCTTAAACAACTGATGAGAGGATCACGAGAGGTGGATGAGAGGTGTGTGTCGCGTTGAAGACTACACCACAGCAGTTTCACGGCATATTTAAGATGGAGGACATTTTCCATGCAAACACAGTAGACCCAGGCAGGACGTCTCTAACCGTGTGAGACACTGAACTCATGATGCAAAGGTGTTATATAACTAAACATTTTCTGTAAGGATATTTCTAAAGACCTAATTACTGCTTAACTAATAATCATTAAGAACACATTTAAACACAGGTTACTTGGGTTTATAGCCTCAAACACATTGTCTCAAGGTATGCTGGGAAACTCCACCCACCTATCCCCAACACGACAGTATCTATTTACCCATTGTGTAAAACCACAGTATTGTTTCATCTGTCATTAAACATTTATTTTCAAAGGGCAAAAGACGTCAGTTACACAACATTGAACAGAACAGCTGCAGAACAACAAACAATATATGTGAATCTATTCTGGTGTTTGATCAAGAGCATTAATGTAACAGATCTGAATGTGAATTAAAGATTTTAGAAGCTGGGACAGGAAATACCTGAGTAGAGTTTTATAAAACAAAAGCACCATTTATCCAAGTTTTCTCACATAACAAAAGGAATGTTTACCATGAAAAGTAGTGGAGGACAAGTAGAAAGTATGAACATAAACATGAAGTAAAGCAGATCTAATCTGTGGGGTACTTAAGTACAACAGTAATATACTTAGTTACATTGTGGGATGTAACTAAGTACTGAAAAAAGCTAAAGTTTCCATTACTTGTTTTGTTTAAATGAACCAAACTCAAGTAAACTGAGTTTGAAAGTTTTCTTGATGCCAAAGTAACTAAAATAAAATGAGCAATTTTAAAAAGTTGATAAAAACTGAGTTAAGTCAACTCAGTATTTCTGATTAAATTTAGTCTTACATTTTACAGTTAAAGAGGAGCCAACAACACCTGCTAGGAGGCAGGATGACAAAGGGTGGGAAAATGCTACCCTCCCTGCTCTTTGCTGACAGCCTGTTGTGGAAAACGCCAATGATCCACACGCAGGAGACCAAACACCCAAAGAGTCTGATACCATCAAACCCCCTGCCACAGAATGAAGACCAGCGCTATGAATCAGATGAGTATGATGCAACTACACCACTAAAAGACCAATCATCATGCATGATGATGAATAACAATAAAATAGTATGCGCTAACTTTGAAATTGGGTCATTGGGGAGCCATTTCCACCTAAATTGTGATGACTGTACAAGCAGCAATGATTGTAATTGGAGAAATTATTTTGTTGCATCATACCTGTACTGAAAACTGGACTGACTACTGCTATTGCTAAGCAGATGACCTTGATGTCTCTGTCAAAGGACAACATGATTTCTAAGAGATAATATATCATCTTAAATTTTAAGCTTATGATTTTCTATTTGTCTTTACACAAAATTACACAGGCAGTCTATGTTTGTACTTGTAAACTTTTGCTCAGCTTTTATCACATTTAAAACTTATTAAAATGTTTGAATGATTTGCATTATTTGATGTGGGTCTTGATTAAATCCTATAGGGGGAAATATATGGAAATTTTCAGGCATATATATATATATACATTATAATTTATTCATATTAAATATAACGGGAGGATGACCCTAATCAGGAACCAATGAGGATGCTGTGTCATCGTGCAGTGTTTGCTGTTATGTGAGAATTTGAACCAATTAACCAATGAATAATCATGTTGCAATACTGAGAGTCTGCTCCTGATAGGCACCAATCATGTTTGAAGAACGTACAAATACATTAGTCTCAAGGAAAAGATCCTTTACACCACATTTAGCTACTAGCTAATTTCCATCTGCAGTCCCTGGGCAGGTGATCAAGAACATTCATATACAAACCATAACACACTACACAAAAAACACAGTACAAACACTAAAAATACACTATTGTAAAATATAAAAACAAGTTGTCATGATTTAAAATGAATGTTGACAAGACTGATTACTTAAAATCCAT
The DNA here is from genome assembly GCA_037577475.1 of Chaunax sp. Z400. Taxonomy (NCBI): domain Eukaryota; kingdom Metazoa; phylum Chordata; class Actinopteri; order Lophiiformes; family Chaunacidae; genus Chaunax; species Chaunax sp. Z400. Next base: position 2,707,266 of record CM075197.1, on the reverse strand, counting down.
TTCTTAACCTCGTTAGGAAATATGGAAGTCAGTGCAGATTTTCAGATTGACAGGAAGCTTATTCCATTCTTTGATAGCTCTATGTGAGAAAGCAGATTGTGCGAAGGTGGAGCTACATTTTGGGACACTACAATCTCCATTTGAGGAAGACCTTGAAGACCTGCTCATTTGCTCAGAGTGAAGCCGAACAAAGCTCTTCAGAGGTGGAGAGGAAGCATTATGGATCATCTTGTGCACCAGGCGCATATCTGAATATAAAATTTTTATATTTAACAAGTATATCACAATGCTGATACTGTCGCGATTTCCTGTCAAGAACTTTTAAGGCTTGCTTATGAAGTGAAATAATGGGTTTTAAGACAGTCTTGTTTGCCTGAGACCAACATGATATGCAGTAGTGAAAATAGGAGAGAATCATTGCATTCAGGTATGTTTTAGAGGCTTCAACTGTTAATGAATTCCTAATATATCGAAAGTTAGCCATGTTATATTTCAGTCCATGGCACATCTTCTTGATATGCCTTTTGAGTGTGAGAGTACAATCTAGAAAGACACCTAAATATTTAAATTCATCAACATTTTTATCCTTTGCCCTTTCACATAAATATTTGGAAGAACTGTTTGTTTTTGTTTGTTCATAAAATACATGGTCACAGTTTTCTCAATGTTCAAGGTGACACGTGAGTGACTGAGCCATTGGGCAACTTTTTCCATTGTTAAAGACAATTTAACAGGAACTTCTTCAGCATCTTTCCCATGTGAATACAAGACTGTGTCATCTGCATACATCAGGATCTCCACACCAGATAGAAGATCATTTATGTACATACTGAATAATAATGGCCCTAAGATGGAGCCTTGTGGTACTCCCATGATACAGGCTCTTAAAGATGATGTTTATCTTTTATCCAGACACACTGAGAGTGGTCAAGTAGGTAAGACTGAACCCAATTTAGTATGCTAACAGAAAGTTTGTTCGTAGATAAGGTGGAGATGAGAATCGAGTGACTGTATCAAAAGCCTTAAGCAGGTCAAGAAATACAGCTCCCACCACCCCTCCTTTATCAAGGCTGGTCTTAATGACTTCAAGGAAGTAGCAACATGCCGTTTCAGTAGAATGGTTTGCTCTAAACCCAGCGTGAAAGGTGAAGCAGAAATCCCTTGTTCCTCTCTTCATTCCTCCATCTGCTGTTTTCTGCATGTGTAGAAAACTGAACAGTAAATAACCTGCAGGTCTGTCTGCAACACACACGTACGTAGGTTACACTCTCACATGAGGCTGAGGCTCTGGGGTTACAATGATGATAATGATCATGATGATTCAACAACTTTGACGATAAATAACACCGGTTTATCTCAGCAGTTTGTTCTTCCTACACCCGAAGCCTGCAAACATTTACATGATAAAATGGAAATGCTGCCATCATCTCAGGCATTCACACATCACATTCAAAACATGGATATCTTTGTTTTTATCAGTCTAGTTTATTTCTCTCATGTCTCCCGGGTCCTGTTAGGTGGCAAAAATACATGGTGTGTGTTCTTCAATATTTATGCCAGGTGGGACCAAGTAATTGTTTTGCAAGTCATAACTCTCAAGACTTTGCAGTCAAGTCACCAGTCCTAAACTCCAAGTCCTCAACAAGTCCCAAAGTGCTGAAAAAATTAAAATACAAACTGTTTAGCTCTCTTTGTTCCATTCTGTTAGTTTTTTATGACATGAATGTTTTGGTACCAATATTTCATCCACCACTGAGATGAATATCCATCCATCTACATCCAACATCCACAGACAACAGAACCACATCATCTCATCTGCGGTGGATAGCCCTCTGAAATGTATTCACCAAAAATAAATTTATCATGATTTGTTGCTTGGGGGATGTTAATTATGGTCCCAAGGTGTAGGTGTTAATTTATTCAGGAAATTAAGGGAAATAACCATTTCATGGCACTCTTTTCAAACAGCATACTTTTTTAAATCATGGAGTGTGGGGAAGGTATCAAGTACTCAAGTCATAAGCCTTAAGTCTAAGTGAAGTCAAAAGTAAATGGTGTTATAGTCCAGTGAGTTGAGTTTGTCAAGTTGAATCTAAAGTTATCATTTGACTTAAGCCCAAGTCATGTTTCTCATGTTTCTACCTCTGCCACATCACATCACACTGCCATTCTGTCCAGGTGTCTCTCAAGAAATAAGAGATCATTTTTCTCAAGAGAATTCATGGATGAATAAAATAAATAAAACATTTCATTTTTTATGTCTCTTCCAGATATGGGCTACGAAACTCAATCTACATAAGAAATCTCAATCAAAATACTTGCCAAGAAGATGCTACTCTCTCCTTTCTTCTCCTTGTCTTCTTATAGCACTTGAATGTTTTTTTTAAACCAATTAATAATAAGTATTCTGTAAATAAAGGATAAATGACTGTTAGCATGACACTAAATGCTCTCTGTTAGGGCTCTGGATGAACCCTGATGACCCTTCCCAACCTGCAGATCTACCTGAGACTAAAAGCACTGATCTGCAGTGTGTGTTATCTTCTGATTACTGGAGGGTTCGTACTACTATATCCATACAGACCCGTTTCAGGTCAGATGTGTGTGAAGCTGCAAGGGTGGAACAAAGCTTTAATGTCAGTTCAGCTGCCAGCCCGTCTTTAATTATTTTGTGACATAATGGCTACGTACAGTAAAGGTTAATGAAAGTTTTGTGTTATGTGTGTGTGCTGTCTCCACCCCCTACTAAGCTTTTATTTACAGAAAGGAGGTGTGGTGAGAATATCATTTTAGCACAGCATAGCATTTCCTTTGTTAAAAAAAAGGAGTTTCACAATATTAGATGGTCTGCATGGAGGCAAGAGACTGTTGAACATATGGAGAGTCCTAACTGGGCAGAGCAGGGACTGCTAATGTCCCTGTTTTCCTTCCCCTTGCAGGGAAAAGAAGGAGAAAAGCTCAACAGGACAGACACGCTGAGTGTCCAAGCATACCTTCGGGAGGAAGGCAGCATTGAGCTGCAGTATGACTCCTTCCCTCGTCCACAGGTCCTTGTGTACAGACAGGGCGTGTATTTCCCCCACTCTCCATGCTGATGCAATAGCTAGAAGAAAGGCCGTCTTTCAGGACAACCACCTCAGATTTGCCATCCTCAAAGGTTCAAACGGGGACTGCTGTAGGGAATTGAGCACCAGCCCCAAGTCCCATGGTGGAACACAGTGTGATGAGGGATGAGCAGTGCACAGAGAGGCTGGTTGCACCCACACATGCTGCCTTAATAGCTGCCAGCATATCCCTAAGGTTAGTTGTGCCTTCCCCATATCTAGGAGGACGTCCAGGAAATGTAAGATGTGTTGCACCGCGCAGGTAAGTGGGTCAATGTTATTCGTTCTCTACCACAAGGCAAACATTTTCCAGCAGTATGCATATGCAGCTCTGGTAGAAGGAGCTTGCACACTCCGGAGCATCTGTACCACCACAGGGGGCAGGCCCAAGGCTTAGAGGGCCGGTCCTCTCAGGGGCCAGGCCAAGAGACAAAGCCCTTGAGAAACTGATGAAACAGACTTCCTGTGCATTTCCTGTGTTTTCTTATGATCCTTGTTTTTGGTTCCACTTATTTTGTAGGTTCCTTTCATGATTTAGTTCCTCTGTTTCCTGTTTTATTTTGTAGCTTTATTCCTTGCCTTGTGTTTTGCTTTACACTTCCCGTTGTCTTCTCTTGTGATCTGTTTTACCCCTTTGGTTCCTGTCTGTGTTTTAGTCCCTGTGTTTAGTTCCAGTTTGCTCCCTTTCTCTTTGCTCATGTATTCTCTATTAGTTTATTGCTGCATCCCCCTTGTGTCTCCCCTTTAATATATTTTCTTTTCTGTTAGTTGGATTTTGCCTCTCTGACTTTTATTTAATTAAAACCCTGAACTGAACTCTCTGCCCCTGTGTCGTCTGCGCTTGGGTCCTATTTTTGAACTGCACCTGACAGTACAAACTGACAATATTGGACCCAGCAGACCTTTTTGTTTTTTTCTCTTCATCATTTTTTAAAGAGAGACCCTGTAATGGCCCAGGCGGCTTTTTACAAGTGGTTTGGCATTGTTATCCACCAGCCAGCTAGCTCTCTGCCAGCTCTTACTCCTGAGTTGGCTAGCTGCAAGCCAGACTCCAACCTCTGTGAGGAGTCTCCTTTTTGTGGAACCCATCTCGCCTTCAAGAAGAAGGAACTCAAGGTCCCACCAACGTCATGCAGCACACCACCACCCAGCTAGCTATTTACCTACTCTGACTCCTGGGTTGGCTGGCTGCAAGCCCGACGCCGAACATGAGGAGGATTCTCCTTTCTGGGGGACCCGTCTAGCCTTTAAGGCGGCCCCCGGAAGGAAGCGAGGATCTCACCGATGTCATACTGCACTGCTGCCCAGCTCTCCAGCCTCGACTGCTCCAGTTCCTGATCTCCAGTCGGGGGAGGACCCCCTGACGGCTCCATTTCCTGATCTCCAGTCGGGGGAGGACCCCCTGACGACCCCAGTTCCTGGCCTTCAGCTGGCGGAGGAGTGGTCAATCCCTGCTCTGGACCTCCAACTCAGACGTTGGCCTCCTGCTGGGCCCCCTGAGAAGTCTCGTCTTCACTCTCGTCCCCCTGTGAGGGCCCGCCTTCCGTGCCGGTCCCCTGGCCGGCCTCCTGAGCGGGCCCGCCTTCGCTGTCGGTCCCCTGGCCGGTCTCCTGAGAGGGCCCGCCTTCGCTGCCGGTCCGCTGGCCGGTCTCCTGAATGGGTCTGTCGTTGTTATCTGCCTCCTGCCTGGCCACCAGACAGAATTTAACTATGAACTATTTTTTTGGGTTCCTCTTATTTTGTAAGGTTCATTTCATGATTTAGTTCCTCTGTTTCCTGTTTTATTTTGTAGCTTCATTCCTTGCCTTGTGTTTTGCTTTACACTTCCTGTTGTCTTCTCTCAGTGTGTGATTGTCTGATATTCTCCACCTGTTGTTGATTGTCTCCTCCTCCTTGTGTCACCTGTGTATCATTCCCTGTTACCCTAGTGTATCTGTGTGATTCCCTCTGTGAGTTGCCAGTTCGTCGTCAATGCTTCGTCATATTTCGTCCCACATCCCAGTATTCTTCCCTGTGGTCCTCCGTAAGTTTTCTCTCTGTTGGATTTTTGTTATTTCCTGTGTTCCTGCTTTTTTTGCCTTTGTTTATTGGATTATGGAATATTGGACTGTGAGGTTATGTTTGGACTTTGTGTTAATTAAAACCCTCAACCGCACTCCGCCCCTTGTGTTATCTGCATTTGAGTCCTGCTATTGCTGAACCCTGACATCCACTCTCTTGGGCTTGGGCCCCCCTCTGGACAGACAGCCCTCTGCCTCGTTGTCCTGTCAGGGGACGTGGACCGCCTTGAGGGATAGGAGGCAGGGGGCAGCCCACAGCCATAGCTGGCATGCCAGGCTGCAAAGATGCGGGGACCTCAGGCCCCCTTGCCTGTTCAACAGCAACAAAACAGCTCATGGTTGTGGCCCCCAAGGCGCTGCTCCAGAAGGTTGGAGATCCTCTTCTGGATGTGGACAACTGCTCCATCTGCCCATCCCCCGAGGTCCGCAACCTGTGTGTCATTATGGACTCCATAATCTTACACAATCTTACAATCTTAAATCTTACATCACGTCCATAACCAAATCTGCTTTCTACCACCTCAAAAACATCTCCAGACTGTGGCCATCACTCTCTGACTCCATGGCAGAAACCCTCATCCATGCCTTCATCACCTCCCGTCTGGACTATTGTAATGGAGTTCTGTCTGGGGTTCCCAGCACAGCCCTAGACAGACTCCACTATATGCAGAACTCAGCTGCTAGGGTTCTCACCCGCACCAAGCCCTGGCAGCACATCACCCCAACCCTCATCCATCTCCACTGGCTCCTGATCAAGTCTCGCATAGACTACAAGATCCTTCTTCTCACCTACAAATCCCTCCACACCCTTGCCCCACAGTGCTTAACAGACTTCCTCCATCCCTATACTCAGTCCCAAGCTGCGGTCCTCAGACATGGGTCTGCTTTCCAGCCCCCACCCCAAACTGTCAACGTTTGGACACAGAGCCTTCAGCATCGCAGCCCCCACCCTCTGGAACAACTCAAACACCACCTGTTTACCAAGGACTGTTTACTCTTCTATCCACTGCCATTATTATTTTCAGCTCTTGTCTTTATTGTTATTGTTATTTTTCTTTTTTGCCCAGCTATGTAAAGCATCCTCGGGTCTCTTGAAAGGGGCTATATAAATGTAAGTTTTTATTATTATTATTATTATTATTATTACTATTATATGATGCCGCTACCGCAGTGTCTGTTCGAAGCAGGATATGGTGGCCTCGTAAGTGTGGATAAGTTTTATTAAGAAGGATAAACCCCTTGAGATGAATCATCTCGTTTTCAAGGGGGTCCTAAAATAAGAAAAAAAAATAAACATGAAAACACATGAGAAACAAACAACAATCAACAACTCAACTTACAACAATTACCACAGTAAACACAGAAACATCACTAAAATGAGTACAATAATAATGTGGCAGGAATTGTTCAAGGGCCAGAAACGCTGCCTTCAGTTGATGTCCTGGGACGCCTCCCTGCTGTCTCAGCAGCCCAAGACTCCCCTGCCCTCGTAGATGGCACCCCACCCTGCCTGGAACACATCTGATGAGACCAGTAGGTGGCGAGTCACTGGACCTCATGAACTCCCTTTGGAGAGGTTGCCAGGGTGAGACCACCACCGCAGGGTCAGCTGCAAGAGGTGACCCATATCTGGAGTTGGAGATGCTTTTGGGGGTGCAGGTCTAATCCTAGGAGGCTCCTCTACACTGGGCACATGTGGAGGAGGGCCTGCACCGTTGCCGCCATCAGCCCCAGTAGGTGCAGGCATCACCTCCATGTGATGTTGGACCCCAAGTGGAACTGAGCCAGACAGGACCCGAAGGTCTGCTGTCTGTCCTGGGTGAGGGACACTGTTGCATCAACTGAGTTTACCACCATGCCCAGGAACTGGATAAAATGGATGGAAAATTACCCAGGGGTCACCTCCAAGCGCCGCCCAGGCCTGCAGGAGGGATGCGGAGTCCAGGCTCTGTCTGGCATCAGGAAGAAGGCGGCGGCTGTCGGGAACCCTGGCCCCGTTCCCCACTGCGGCGTTGGTTCCCTAGCTTTCCACGTACTTGCCTGGAAGATTCCAGGTAGGAGGTCTCCTGGGGCCTTCTGTGGTCCCCTCATTTGAGAGGGGGCCCGTGTGGTTTGGCACCCTGCCTGGATGCAACTACAGCTAGCCGAGATCTCCTGTGCACAGCCACGGGCCTCTTGGGCCTGCTGAAGCAGAGTGGTAGCTCCCTGCCTGAACATAGCTGATGGCTCAATGGGCAGCTTCATAAGACAGCTTCATAAGCTCTGTCCTCCAGCTGAAGCCTGGACAGGGTTAGCCACAAATGTCATTGCCCTGCCTGCTGCTGTGACCTGTTCCTTTGCCAGTTTGGGGAACGTGTGAACAACCTGCCTTAAGTCGCTAGTGAGCCAAGGCGTGAGGGCTTCCTCCAGCTGCTGCGCTATGTGAGCGGTTGTGGACTGGGGATTGTGAAGCTATACAATGCCACCTTGATTATAAATGTGTGGCATTGCCAGACGACACATGCCTCACATCATACACCACACACCAGACCGTGCACACCAAGCAGTTACCCAGAGAGGAGTGACTACCTGCTATCTATCTGCCTGAGCAGTGTCTGATAACACTACTTGGTGAATACACTTTCTTTTCCCCACATGTCACACAACAAATAGTTCACAATTCTCATACACCACTTCTGACGAGAACAGTGGCGATTCAGAAAAGCTGAAGTGTCTTACAAATCAATCACCATAACGACGAACAGCTGGGACAGTGGAGAGATAGTCTCAATATGATATAGAACACCACTGTCACATGTCGGTAAGATTGTTCAGTTATCCACAAAGCCTCTTCCTGTGCTGGCCAGTCCCAACCAGATTTGGGCCAGAGATGGAGCAAGATAGAAAAAAATGCTCATCATCCAACTGCCATTTTATTTGAGGTTGCACGGTATAGCATGAGTAGATGTCATGGATCAGTATGTTGCAATGTATCCACACAGACGCAAAAACAAACAGTGGTACATCCTAGTGTTCTTTCACTTTTGGGACATCACCACTGTAAATGCTTGGCACCTCTACAGAATTTCTGGTTTGGAAAAGAATGATCTTCTGCATTTCAAGGCATCTGTAGCTTGTGTACTAATAAATGCAGGTTCCATCAGGACATGTACAAGAGGAAGAGACAGTGCCACTCCACCTCCTTTAAAGCAAAGGGCAGTGTTCTCGGCACCCCCTGTGATGGGGGTTAGGAGGAGTAGAATCTCTTTCACCTGACTCCTTAGCCTCTCCCCTCTCTCTGAGAGGGGATTCTGGCTAAGGGAATTACGAATAATGAGAGCAGCCTGATTTATAAAAATCTGTTAACTTATATGTAAATTATGGATTTGAGGTACAGTCAAACCAGGCAAAGAGGACCACTCTAGGCATTTATGAAATGTGAGTATCTTGGACAGTTGGTCAAATGCTGAAACAAGTCTTTTTTATTTTTTCAAAAATTATATCCTCATTTAAAATTTGATGGCAGCAACACATTTCCATAAAGTTGGACAGGGTCATGTTTACCACTGTGTTGCATCACCTCTTCTTTTAACAACACTCTGTCAGCGTTTGGGAACTGAGGACGTTGTCTACTTGGCAGCATATGTTGCTCCATATATGTACGAATAGATAGATAGACAGACTGGCTGACTGACTGACAGAAGACAATTTGAAATTCTTTTTGTAAATCATGGACGCCGCTTCCTCCGGACTAAAGAGGAGAGGGACCATCTGGCTTGTTATCAGCACACAGTTCAAAAGCCAGCATCCGTGATGGTATGGGGGGGCATTAGTGCACATGGCATGGGTAACCTGCAAGTTTATGAAGGCACCATTAATGCTGAACCACATATACAGGTTTTGCTGCCTTGGATACTGTTTTTATTTACATTTTACACAGCGTCTCAACTTTTTTGGTAAAAGGTTTGCATATACACAGGGGTGCACATAAGTCGTGTGCAGGTGCATATTGGTGGTCAAAATAAATTATGTGTGGCATGTATCAGAAAAAGAAGCGCTTCTACGTACCACCACTTTGTACATTGTGTCTGTGTCTAACTGTTGAACATATGGAGGATATTCACCTGCCATTCAAATTCAAGTGGCTAAACAGGGAAGTGCCCAAAACATGTCTGCCTCATGCAGGGCAAAAGGTGAACACCAAGCAACATCTTAAGGTGCTCCTCTGAGAACCAGACCAAACATTTTATGTGCAGCCCTGTATACATATATATGTGTGCACTGGTTTGCTGAATGTAGCATATGTATGGCCTATGGTAGCAACCTTTAGTCATAGGACCCAGATGGCTGAACTGAGCAGGCCTCATTGTGCCTGTAAAAATCCCTTTGATGACAAAAGTTAAAAATACACATTTTGAAAAAAATTATGTTAGCCTAGTGAACAGCAGTTAAGTGTGGCAAAGAAGGCTACATATGAAGTTAACTTGATAACACAGATATGATGTACATGAGGGCTGACCTGCTTTGTGAGAGAAATGGTCCATCACATGTTGAAACAACATTGAGCTGTTATTTCACTATCATTGGCCTGTTGTTTGTGTGTCTGTTGTGTCAGTCCCTAATAAATAGAACACACCATTGAAAATAAGGATTTTTAGATTGGCATGGTGGAGCTGAACTTGAACTGACATGTATGAAAGTATCTTCCTGATGAATGGAAGGTTGGATATTGGCCTAGAGATCCCTTCCTAATGCATTACCAGTGAATGTGTTCGAGAACAAACTCCACCGTCCTCATTCTGTGCAAAAATACATCCCTAAATTGAAACTAGAATGAGGCTTTATCAGTCTATTTGTTTTAAAAATAAAATATAAATAATTAAGTAAATAAAAAATCCTTTCACGATAATTAAATATTAGTGTTTCTATCTTTCCACAACAGCTCAGCACAGAAACACTGTGGGAACAAAAAGGAGGAAATTTCATAGAAAACATACATTTTATGTTCTATCTTTATTTCTTTATTGATCATGCAAGTGATGTAAAAAGTTTGATAATTCTAAATATCTGTCTGGATCTGTCAAAAAAGCTACTTTTGAGATTCCCTAATTAACATAAAAAGCAGGAACAATTTTTTTTTCCCAGCAATTTTATATTTTATTTTTAGTAATTTGTAACATATGATTCAGTTTAAGTCAAGACATAATATATGTTGAGAAATGCAAACAAAAATGATCAAACACATATCTGTATATTTCGTATAGGCCTACAGTAATATAATTTGACTGGTTGAATTATTCTTCGCTATGACATTTGAATTGTGTAATCTATAAATACTAACTGCTTCAAATTCACCACTTTTCATTTATCTCACCAACACTACTGCTGCTGCTAGTGAAAATACTTTCTATAGCCTATGGGTTGCCTAAGGTTTGGTATCTTCCATTTTGACACTGTTATTCTCCAATAAAAGTAGCTCACTCTTTACACAAAAATGCAAAGCTGTCAACTTTGCATAGATCTCACTGGTTACCAACAGGATTTAAAAAACTCAAAAATAATCACAATCATGAATGGTTAAAATATTGTTAGCATCCATGCCAGTCCAGTTTTTTACCAGGCCGTTAATTGATAATGTTGTAGGTGTGAGAAAGGTTTAAGGTGTTCCAAGTCTCAGCTGTCACAACAGAATAAACATGTGCTCTTTCAAATCCATTAAAGTCAGTGCATAAACTAACAGTGTAAGCGCCCATGTTGTCGAGAAGAAGCCAGTCTCCAATGTGCAACTCAGGAAGCCAGTAACTGTCAGTTATTTTGTCAATACTGTTACAGGTTGGACCCCAGATAATTGACCGATATCTCTGCTCGCTGCTCTCCACAGCCTGTACACACAAAAAAATTAATTAAATCCACATCACAGTGGTTCTCATTATCACACAATCTGCTCCCATCCCATATTACTCAACAGGAAGAGGTCAAGAGCCCAGAATCTCAAGCATTTATGTCCATATTGAACAATTCCAAACCTCACGATTGTGTTGTGACAGGATTGATAGTTACCCTGTGTGGGTAGGGTTCAACCTTGGCATGAGCATCACCAAAGTTCAAGAACCCCAGGGAACCAAACACTCCATCATTAAGGTAGTACATCATTCTGTTAGCGTTGTTTTCCTCACCATCTGGATTAATACATGCACAATAATGAAAGTTACTGTTAACACCAATTTGAAAAACGTTTGGTCTTTTGCAGACATTAAATTCAAAATAAGTGTGTATTTACATATAAAATATAATATAATATTATAAAATGTATCACTTTGAATAGATAACATGTCTTCTCTTTGCAATGTATTCAATTCAATAGGGGTAAAAGATTTTGAAAATCAATATATTCTGTTTTTATTTTGTTTTACAAAATGTTTTAGGACCTGGGATTGTAAAATGGATTTGATCACCACATGTAGTCAGGTCCCTGTAAAGAACCCTGTAAATCAGGATTGGTCCTCTCTACACTGACAGCAGGGCTGTCTAATGAGGATTAATCTGACTGTAGTAGTGACAGGTTGTGCCATCATACAGACTTATCGTATATACATCCCCCACCCCTATAAGATCAATATATAATCACATATTGAATTCTTTGACATCTAGTTTAGTGTATGATAACGGATAGGCAACATTCATGTGGCTTCATAAGATTTATCTATACTTTACCTCTCTGTTCATCCATATCATCTGTGACGACCTTTTTGGCAAAGACATTCATCACCAGTGTGAAGGTTGATTCCACGTAGTATCGGCCTGGTTCTGCAATAACCTTCACTCCACTGACAGATGGGAAAAATTCATCGAGTGCTGCATTAATGACTTCTGAAAACTAGGAGAAGAAAAACACAATCAGTTAAAAGCATATTTCACAGATGATACACCTTTCCATCTGGTAATATGCAGTACAATCCATGTATTTATAGAGCCTGGATGAAAACCAATTGACAAAGTTTGATGTCTCCAACATTTCAGGCAGGAGATTTTATCAAAAGATAAATAATTCAACCACTTATGAAGAAGAGGATGAAAGTACATTTCCAGTCTTCACATATTTATGTCCATTTTCTTCATCATATTTTCTTTGTTTTACCTCATGAAATTTCACTTGATAGTCGTCACTCCCACAAAATCCTCCACCAATATCCAGGAGGTTCATCTGGAAGCCCAACAAATTCTGAAAAAAAAGAAAAAGAAACAAACCCCAAAAAACCTTAAAACTTAATTGGTCATGTCAGGGATTTATTTAATCACTGCATATATATATATGAACCGGGCCAGTTTTGGCACTATAATTACACAAAATCAGTTCTACTGTACCTTTCTTTTTGTTATACCTGACTGCCAGGACCGCCCCAGTTCCTCCTGTGTTGCCCCTCCTTATTTCTTCTACTCTGGTTCCCCCTATATATTCTGCTAGTCCCATAGCCTCTCCCCTTTTGTATTGTCCCCACATGGGAGAGGTTGGTTACCTGTTGTTGCTACTAATAGCACCCTGTTAATTCTTGTATATAGTATGTACTAAGTTATTTTCCTGTTTGTGTTATAGAGTAAGGAGCTGGGGCATAACTGTAGCTTGCACACTGATGTGCTGTTTCATCTTTTGTCAGGTATGTTAATGTATATGTGCCCTTTTGTATTGTCCCCACATGGGAGAGAGTAAGGAGCTGGGGCATAAATATAGCTTGCACACTGATGTGCTGTTTCCATCTTTTGTCAGTGTGGCAATAAACGGAGTGATCTCCAAAGAGAAACTGGTGCTGAGATTGGTTTCTACACATAAACACAACGCAGAAGTCCACCGGTTACATATATATTAAGGTTGTTGGTTCGATTCCCAGTTGGAACAAGACTTCAGAAAGGGTCCCCAGACTAGAAAACCCATGCTACACAGCCTTCCTTGGAATATAAGCGAGAGAAGTAACATAACTAAGGCCATACCGGCTCATATGTCGCCCAGATTAACAAGGTCCATCAGATGTTGAGGGACCAGGACATACTGAAGAGAAATGGGCTTCTGGAACAAGACACAGATGGACAAGAGCTGAGAACATGGAACCGATGGAATGCTACCACAATAACAGACCCAGCGAGAGAGGGTATATGCAGTGTATGACGGATCTATGGACAATGAAAAGCCCCACTTCCACATTGACCATGAAGCTCCAATAACATGGGAACTAAATACAGTCCACCCACGAGTACGACTCCCAAGGCTCACTGACAAAGTCCCATCTGAGGAGATGAACACAGCTCTACTCACTATCCCTACTGCCACCCTCACAGAAACCAATGAGCTTGTAAATGTACTGCAACAGTAACCCTGGAGATACTGGGGATATAAGATATATAAGATCAAGAGTGACAAATGCAGGGAGGACCCCCCATGGAGAAGAAGGTTGGAAGCCAAGATCAAGAATGCCCGGAGAAGTGTAAAATGAGAGACAGGTCCTGGATGAAGAACAAGTACAACAAGATGTCCATAGGTGAGGCTCTAGAGACAAACAAAGTCTCACAGCCCTGAGTGCTAGGCTGAGGAGATACACCAGAGAAGCAGAGGCCAAGAGAATAAATGGCCTGTTCGCCAAAGATTCATCCAGGATGTACTCCCAGCTGCAAGGAACAACAGCACAAGAGCAGACCCACCCAGAGCTGAGGTATTCGGCATATATAAGTATACCAAGGTGATGCTTTGTCCCCGCTGCTGTTCTGCATAGGCCTGAACCCCCTCAGCCAGATCATCGAGAGGAGTGGGTACGGATACAGGTTCAGAAGTGGAGTGACCATCAGACACCTCCTATACATGGATGACATCAAGCTGCACGCCAAGAGTGAACGAGACATCGACTCACTGATACACCTGACAAAGATCTACAGCGAAGACATTGGGATGTCATTCGGCCCAGAAAAGTGTGGCCGTATCGTGGCAAGGAGAGGGAAGGTGATCAGAACCGAAGGGGTGGACCTATCAGAAGGCAGGATAGTGGACATACAGGACAGCTACAAGTACCTGGGTATCCCACCGGTCAATGGAAACAATGATGTGGAGGTGCTTAGAAGCCAGCCTGGTTGTGTTTGGTGGAGGGAGAGAGAGCAAATTATTACAGGTGTTTCGCGTTAAGAACTGATTGCTCTCTCTTTCTCATATGTGGGAGCATGGTGGACCTGGGATAGCGCTGCCGTTTGGACAGGCCGACTGAAAGAGTCTGGATGAGGCTGGAGACACGATGGATGCATCTGGGACTGGCGCTGAAAAGCTGGTTTAAGTTTAAGTTTATTTTATGTTTAAAGTTAATAAAAACCTGTTCCAAGCTCGATGTCCTCGATGTCGTGTCCCACTGAGAAAACCCACACTGTGGTAGCAGAGTCGACTGTTATGCAAGCCATCAACACGTATTCCCCACCAGTCATCAGAGACCCAGCTGGAATAGTAACTGGGGTAATACATGCTTTCAGTGTAACCATGCTTAATTGCGTTGCACCAATACATGTTATGCAAACGACAACATATGTCTGCAACATATGGCACTAATGTCATGACGAGTCACCCAAGATCTAACTGCAAATCATCACATCAAAATAGATCAATGGCTTTACCTGTAAACATGTAAATGTCCTTTTTAATTGTAGTGTTATTCTGTATGACAATGACTTACCGCGATGTCAAAGGCATGTCGAGCATCTGCTATGGCCTGCTTGAATGCCAAACTTTCAGAGCACCTGCTGCCTACATGAAAACTGACACCAATGACTTCAAGACCCAGGTCTTTAGCACGTCCCAGCAGTTTACCAACTGACTCCAGTCTGGTTCCAAACTTTGAACTGAGTCTGAATGAGGATTTTGAGTCATCCACAGCAATGCGGAGCACCAGTCTGGAACATCATTTAAAAGAGATGTAGGAGTCACTACTCAAAGAACAATTAACATGTAATGTGGAAGGAAAATATTAGCAGTGTTTCACTTACTTGGCTTTGGGATGACGAAGAGAAATTTTCAGGAGTTCATCCTCATTATCAAAAGTCATCATATTTACTCCATGGGTGTAGGCATATTTGATGTGTGACAGTGGTTTGGTAGTATGTGCATATATGATGTCTTCAGGAGTCGCTCCCAGCGACAGGGCCAGCTTAATCTCATTCTGTTAGAACAAAACATGTTTCAAATGAGCAAACTGAGAAGGAGAATGAGGAGGAAACAACCTTCCTCCATAACAAAGCTTCAGAGAAAAGAAAACAGAATTACATTATCTTTAAAATACTTCATAGTACCTTGCTAGCACAGTCAAAACCTGTGCCCAGAGCATTCAGCATCTTCAAAACTGCTGGTGTGTTGTTGCACTTGACTGCATAGAAAGGCTTGACTCGAGGTAAGTTAGTGATCCACCTGAGGTGCCTCATATACAGACTATCTAGACTTGCCACAAAGAATGGTTCTTCAATGTCCTTAAAGGAAAAAGGCAACAATCTATTTAGGAATTCAGATAAAAAAAATCTCAAATGTCACAATACTTTCACGCAATTATAGATTCAGTGTTAGGAAAGTGTCCTGATGTCTGTGATACTCACCTTTGAACCACGCTCTCTTATTTCATCATCTATGAAATCATTCATGGTTCTTCCTTTATCTAAAATGTTAATGTCACAGTTATCAGGAGACAAATGATGCACGACTGATGCTTTTGTAGTTAATGGTGCTGCATGGGATGACAAGAAAAGACAAGCTTAAAATTAATAAGTGTCAGTTTACACTGTAAGGCTGGATCAGGATAAAACATCAGTCTGTTCTTGTTTATAGTTATAATGTGTGACATATATTATGTCATTAAAATAGAGTGATAGCATTCATAGACACCTTTTCCTCATTACTTCACATTAAACAGCACAGTGAGAAGTATTGTGTTTGTCTTACCACAGCCTGTCTGATCCTCCATATTTGGTATCCTTGAAAATCTATAATAGTTCAAAAAGAGTCAGTGATGAATTTCAGTGAAAAACAACTGGATAGTCTCTACTCACACATTTATACCCATACTCCACCCACTGTTTGAAACCCAATATTATCGTCATCCAGTTATTTTCCCTACCAAATAGAGATGTGATACTTTCATTATACTAAGACAAACAGATCAGGTGTTAATCAGCCAGAATGGAAAACTGGTTTTCTGGAAGTTATGTAGTCATGTATTTGCGTTTTGTTTAAATTATTCCTCCTTTGCTCTAATGCAGTGGTTCCCAAAGTCTGGGTCGCCACCCACAGGTGGGTCGCCAGGAGATTTTATTTGGGTCTCCAAATAAAATAGTTATGATTCTATTTGACTATTATTCTAGATTTATATCTGCAGTACATCTTTCAGCCACATGCGGGAGCGTGTTTCTAGCTCCACCCACACATGGAGCTCTGCCAGGTGGTGCTTTGTTCAGAACCCGTTTGGGTTTGTACCCAGGTGTCCACCTTAGTTTCCACCAAAGTAATGAACAGATTTTGCAGGTGGTCACAAACATGGATGCCTGGCTAATAAAAAAGAAAGGCATAGCTAGAGACCAGGGACAAGACCCAGCTAAGGACCAGACTGCTGCAGGTAATGTTAGCTTAGCTACCGCCCAGAGACTAAATGCTACACCTGATATGCTGTTGCTCTCCTCTTGTTCACCTGACTGGAACAAAGAACAAGCAATAATCTGTTTGATTTAATGATGAGAGGCAAATATGAGTCTGTTAATTACAACAAAATGCACTTAATTTGTCTCATATAAAGTAGTTAAAATGTATGTTGTATAACTGATGTGTGCCTGTTTAATTTAAGATGCACTTAAGTTCTCAAATAAAAATATGAACATATGAACATGAACATGAGTGGCTGTTTGCTCAGACTCAATGCATTTTCTCATTTATAAAGTAGCCTGTTTAAAATGTTTTTATTGTGATAAGAGGAGATAAAAACAATGAGATACCATACCCCTCCTAAATGCACTGATTTGATCGTATCTATAAAGTATTTAAAATATGTACAGTATATATTTTCAATAAGCATTCAATGTAGTTGTAATTTAAATGCATATCACTATGAAATATTCAAGATAATATGATGATGCAGACGCCAGTAAAAATGGTCAGAAATGTTCATTTATGCACAAATTGTTAATCTTGTAATTTATAGATAAGATCTATTGTGATTTGGGTCACGACGGTTTGTCATTTTAAAAATGTGGGTCCCAGAAAAAAGTTGTGGAACCACTGCTGTAGACAGTCTATGACCTTCTTATAAGTGCTGGTGGGATCCCATCTCAGCGCCTCATAGGTGGAATTGGACTTCTTCTCACTCCTTTTCAAATATGTTAACAAGTCAAGTGTTTGACAGTTTCTTTTGCTTTATGCTTTTCATTTCATTTTTCTTATTTGATTTTTTTCTTTTAAAACATTATTTCTTGTGTGCTGTACCATCTTTATGTATTTCAAATAAACATTTCAATCAATCAAATCCTGGATCCATCCTATTGTCTGGAACCACACCAGAATTTAACCGGGCCTACTTTGTTCAGTAGTTTTTGCGTAATCCTGATGACAAACCAACAAACAAACGGACACAGGTGAAAACATGACCTCCTTGGTGGAGGTGAAAATGAAAATGTGTTAGTGTGTACATAGTTGTCGTACCCTCTCTATCCTTTACAAAGGCTCCATTGTGCTTTGTGAGTATCATCATATTTCACCATGTAACTACTGGTTGTCTCTGTAAAGAGATTATAGAAAATGATAGAGTGGAGCATAGCAACATGTTGGTAGCAGTCCAGCAGAGGCTTCTGCATTAAAGACTATCTGACATTTTATATGGAACTGTTTCACAGCAGACATGTCCTGAAAATAGAAGGAAACAAGAGCAGGCTGAACAACAACCAACATGTAACCTGCTACATGAGACCACATGAGAGTCCCTTTTCAGAACAATGTGGAGCATTGTCTTCATCAGCTGTCACTGAGAGCAGAAACAAGAGAGAGGCTGGTTAACCCTCTCCTGTGACCTGGAGCTCTTCTTTAAGACTCAAACTAAAGGCCAAAGCTGTGAAAAGGAAAAATTCATCATTACACAACCTAACATTTGGGGAAATATACTCATTTCTTGGAGGGAAACCATCCAAACCCCAGTGAGGCGAGGGGCCCGCCGTCCAAACGAACCCGATCCCTGCCTGACAACAACCAGACCGATTATGAACACAAAGATAATGAAAGTGTGGCAACACGAGGGGTTGGTACCTAATATTAGGTATTACTTTTATCAAGTGACCGAAGAAGCCTGACAACGCCAAGGAATGAATTTCTATTTAAACAGTAACCACAATAAGGCATAATACTTAGAGGCAGGAGTCGTGGTTCCGCTTAAAACAGTCAATAACACTTTATTATTTAAAAAAGGACGACCAATAAAACATTATTCATAGGGGAAGGGGGAAAAGGAGCATCTGATCAGTGCTGAGGATGGATTGATGGGGGGCCCCAAGAAGAAAATCACCCCGATCACACATGAAAAGCACACACACACATACACACTATGGTGACCAGGGGATGCACAGCATACAGGAAAGTGTGGGGTTGCACTCAACAAAGACACAAAATAACCAATGCACAGATTAACACAAAATAAACAACTTATGTGGTAAGGCAGCTGCAAGAATGTAACTTATGAAAAACAGATGAACAATAATGTAAACTGCCAAAAGAAATTCTGACTACAAGTTAACAAAATGAACAAAAATTGCATTCAGTGTAGATGTAATTTAAATGTATATCACTTTGAAATGTGTGGTTTACCTGTTCAAGATAATATGATGATGCAGACGGCAGTAAAAATGGTCAGAAATGTTCAGTTAAGCAAAAATTGTTAATCTGGTAATTTATAGATAAGATCTATTGTGATTTGGGTCACGATGGTTTGTCATTTTAAAAATGTAGGTCCCCAGAAAAAAGTTTTAATATTTTTAGTAGAGACGTGGCTAAAAATCATTACTGATGTCATCATACTTGTTACTGACTGGTACGATTTATTTAATAAAGAGAGTACAAAA
>CM075197.1:2535517-2683017 GCA_037577475.1 Chaunax sp. Z400 | reverse complement strand
TTTTGTACTCACAGACCTCAGAATGTTCTTACACAAGGAAATATTCAGATCTATAAAACCATGCGGCGCATACCTGTATGCAGTCTACTCTTTATAAATACACATCTGTACACAGTCTACTCTTTATAAATACACATCTGTACGCAGTCTACTCTTTATAAATACACACCTGTACGCAGTCTACTCTTTATAAATACACACCTGTACGCAGTCTACTCTTTATAAATACACACCTGTACACAGTCTACTCTTTATAAATACACACCTGTACACAGTCTGCTCTTTATAAATACACACCTGTATGCAGTCTACTCTTTATAAATACACACCTTTCCACAGTCTACTCTTTATAAATACACACCTATCCACAGTCTACTCTTTATAAATACACACCTGTACGCAGTCTACTCTTTATAAATACACACCTGTACGCAGTCTACTCTTTACAAATACACACCTGTACGCAGTCTTCTCTTTACAAATACACACCTGTACGCAGTCTTCTCTTTACAAATACACACCTGTACGCAGTCTTCTCTTTACAAATACACACCTGTACGCAGTCTTCTCTTTATGAATACACACCTGTACGCAGTCTTCTCTTTATAAATACACACCTGTACGTAGTATACTCTTTATAAATACACACCTATCCATAGTCTACTCTTTATAAATACACACCTGTATAGAGTCTTCTCTTTATAAATACACACCTGTACGCACTCTACTCTTTATAAATACACACCTGTACGCAGTCTACTCTTTATAAATACACACCTGTACGCACTCTACTCTTTATAAATACACACCTGTACGCAGTCTACTCTTTATAAATACACACCTGTACGCAGTCTACTTTTTATAAATACACACCTGTACACAGTCTACTCTTTATAAATACACACCTGTTCACAGTCTACTCTTTATAAATACACACCTGTACGCAGTCTACTTTTTATAAATACACATCTGTACGCAGTCTACTCTTTATAAATACACACCTGTACGCACTCTACTCTTTATAAATACACACCTGTACACAGTCTACTCTTTATAAATACACACCTGTACACAGTCTTCTCTTCATAAATACACACCTGTACGCAGTCTACTCTTTATAAATACACACCTGTACACAGTCTACTCTTTATAAATACACACCTGTACACAGTCTTCTCTTTATAAATACACACCTGTACACAGTCTACTCTTTATAAATACACACCTATCCACAGTCTACTCTTTATAAATACACACCTGTACACAGTCTACTCTTTATAAATACACACCTGTACACAGTCTACTCTTTATAAATACACACCTATCCACAGTCTTCTCTTTATAAATACACACCTGTACACAGTCTTCTCTTTATAAATACACACCTGTACACAGTCTACTCTTTATAAATACACACCTATCCACAGTCTACTCTTTATAAATGCACACCTGTACGCAGTCTACTCTTTATAAATACACACCTGTACGCAGTCTACTCTTTATAAATACACACCTGTACACAGTCTTCTCTTTACAAATACACATCTGTACACAGTCTACTCTTTATAAATACACACCTATCCACAGTCTACTATTTATAAAAACACACCTATCCATAGTCTACTCTTTATAAATACACACCTATCCATAGTCTACACTTTATAAATACAAACCTATCCATTGTCTACTCTTTATAAATACACACCTATCCACAGTCTACTCTTTATAAATACACACCTGTACACAGTCTCCTCTTTATAAATACACATCTGTACACAGTCTACTCTTTATAAATACACACCTTTACGCAGTCTACTCTTTATAAGTACACACCTGTAAGCAGTCTACTCTTTATAAATACACACCTATCCATAGTCTACTCTTTATAAATACACACCTGTACACAGTCTACTCTTTATAAATACACATCTGTACACAGTCTACTCTTTATAAATACACACCTTTACGCAGTCTACTCTTTATAAGTACACACCTGTAAGCAGTCTACTCTTTATAAATACACACCTGTACGCAGTCTACTCTTTATAAATACACACCTGTACGCAGTCTACTCTTCATAAATACACACCTGTACACAGTCTACTCTTTATAAATACACACCTGTACGCAGTCTACTCTTTATAAATACACACCTGTAAGCAGTCTCCTCTTAATAAATACACACCTGTACGCAGTCTACTCTTTATAATACAAACCTATCCACAGTCTACTCTTTATAAATACACACCTGTACGCAGTGTACTCTTTATAAATACACACCTGTACGCAGTCTTCTCTTTACAAATACACACCTGTACACAGTCTACTCTTTATAAATACACACCTGTCCACGTCTACTATTTATAAATACACACCTATCCGTAGTCTACTCTTTATAAATACACACCTATCCATTGTCTACTCTTTATAAATACACACCTATCCATAGTCTACTCTTTATAAATACACACCTATCCATTGTCTACTCTTCATAAATAGACACCTGTACACAGTCTACTCTTTATAAATACACACCTGTACGCAGTCTCCTCTTTATAAATACACACCTGTACGCAGTCTACTCTTTATTATACACACCTATCCATTGTCTACTCTTCATAATACACACCTGTTCGCAGTCTACTCTTTATAAATACACACCTGTACGCAGTCTACTCTTTTTAAATACACACCTGTACGCAGTCTACTCTTTATAAATACACACCTGTACGCAGTCTACTATAAATACACACCTGTACAGAGTCTTCTCTTTATAACTACACACCTATCCATAGTCTACTCTTTAAAAATACACACCTGTACGCAGTCTACTCTTTATAAATACACAGCTGTACGCAGTCTACTCTTTATAAATACACACCTGTACGCAGTCTACTCTTTATAAATATACACCTGTACACAGTCTACTCTTTATAAATACACACCTTTCCAAAGTCTACTCTTTATAAATACACACCTGTACACAGTCTACTCTTTATAAATACACACCTTTCCAAAGTCTACTCTTTATAAATACACACCTGTACGCAGTCTACTCTTTATAAATACACACCTGTACGCAGTCTACTCTTTATAAATACACACACGTACGCAGTCTTCTCTTTACGAATACACATCTGTACACAGTCTACTCTTTATAAATACACACCTATCCACAGTCTACTATTTATAAATACACACCTATCCATAGTCTACTCTTTATAAATACACACCTATCCATAGTCTACTCTTTATAAATACACAGCTGTACACAGTGTACTCTTTATAAATACACACCTTTACGCAGTCTACTCTTTATAAATGCACACCTATCCATAGTCTCCTCTTTATAAATACACACCTGTACGCAGTCTTCTCTTTATAAATACATACCTGTACGCAGTCTACTATAAATACACACCTGTACACAGTCTTCTCTTTATAAATACAAACCTGTACGCAGTCTACTCTTTATAAATACACACCTGTACGCAGTCTACTCTTTATAAATACACACCTGTACGCAGTCTACTCTTTATAAATACACACCTGTACGCAGTCTTCTCTTTATAAATACACATCTGTACACAGTCTTCTCTTTATAAATACACATCTGTACACAGTCTTCTCTTTATAAATACACATCTGTACACAGTCTTCTCTTTATAAATACACGCCTGTACACAGTCTTCTCTTTATAAATACACACCTGTACGCAGTCTACTCTTTATAAATACACACCTGTACGCATTCTACTATAAATACACACCTGTACACAGTCTACTCTTTATAAATACACATCTGTACGCAGTCTACTCTTTATAAATACACACCTGTACACAGTCTACTCTTTATAAATACACACCTGTACGCAGTCTTCTCTTTATAAATACACATCTGTACACAGTCTTCTCTTTATAAATACACATCTGTACACAGTCTTCTCTTTATAAATACACGCCTGTACACAGTCTTCTCTTTATAAATACACACCTGTACGCAGTCTACTCTTTATAAATACACACCTGTACGCAGTCTACTATAAATACACACCTGTACACAGTCTACTCTTTATAAATACACATCTGTACGCAGTCTACTCTTTACAAATACACACCTGTACGCAGTCTACTCTTTATAAATACACTCCTATCCACAGTCTTCTCTTTATAAATACACACCTATCCGTAGTCTACTCTTTATAAATACACTCCTATCCACAGTCTACTCTTTATAAATACACACCTGTACGCAGTCTACTCTTCATAAATACACACCTGTACGCAGTCTTCTCTTTATAAATACACGCCTGTACGCAGTCTTCTCTTTATGAATACACACCTGTACGCAGTCTACTATAAATACACACCTGTACGCAGTCTACTATAAATACACACCTGTACACAGTCTACTCTTTATAAATACACACCTGTACACAGTCTACTATAAATACACACCTGTACGCAGTCTACTCATTATAAATACACACCTATCCATAGTCTACTCTTTATAAATACACACCTATCCATAGTCTACTCTTTATAAATACACAGCTGTACACAGTCTACTCTTTATAAATACACACCTGTACACAGTCACCTCTTGATAAATACACAGCTGTACACAGTCTACTCTTTATAAATACACACCTGTACACAGTCACCTCTTGATAAATACACACCTGTACACAGTCTACTCTTTATAAATACACACCTGTACGCAGTCTACTCTTTATAAATACACACCTGTACGCAGTCTACTCTTTATAAATACACACCTGTGCGCAGTATACTCTTTATAAATACACACCTTTCCACAGTCTACTCTTTATAAATACACACCTATCTACAGTCTACTATTTATAAATACACACCTATCCATAGTCTACTCTTTATAAATACACAGCTGTACACAGTCTACTCTTTATAAATACACACCTGTACGCAGTCTACTCTTTATAAATACACACCTGTACGCAGTCTCCTCTTTATAAATACACACCTGTACGCAGTCTACTCTTTATAATACACACCTATCCACAGTCTACTCTTTATAAATACACACCTGTACGCAGTCTACTCTTTATAAATACACACCTGTATGCAGTCTACTCTTTATAAATACACACCTATCCATAGTCTACTCTTTATAAATACACACCTGTACGCAGTCTACTCTTTTTAAATATACACCTGTACGCAGTCTACTCTTTATAATACACACCTATCCACAGTCTACTCTTTATAAATACACACCTGTACGCAGTCTTCTCTTTATAAATACACACCTATCCACAGTCTACTCTTTATAAATACACACCTGTACGCAGTCTACTCTTTATAAATACACACCTATCCATAGTCTACTCTTTATAAATACACACCTATCCACAGTCTACTCTTTATAAATACACACCTATCCATAGTCTACTCTTTATAATACACACCTATCCACAGTCTACTCTTTATAAATACAAACCTGTATGCAGTCTACTCTTTATAATACACACCTATCCACAGTCTACTCTTTATAAATACACACCTGTACGCAGTCTACTCTTTATAAATACACACCTGTACGCAGTCTACTCTTTATAAATACACACCTGTATGCAGTCTACTCTTTATAAATACACACCTATCCATAGTCTACTCTTTATAAATACACACCTATCCACGGTCTACTCTTTATAAATACACACCTGTACACAGTCTACTCTTTATAAATACACACCTGTACACAGTCTTCTCTTTATAAATACACACCTATCCACAGTCTACTCTTTATAAATACACACCTGTACGCAGTCTACTCTTTATAAATACACACCTATCCACGGTCTACTCTTTATAAATACACACCTATCCACGGTCTACTCTTTATAAATACACACCTGTACGCAGTCTACTCTTTATAAATACACACCTATCCACGGTCTACTCTTTATAAATACACACCTGTACACAGTCGACTCTTTATAAATACACACCTATCCATAGTCTACTCTTTATAAATACACACCTGTACACAGTCTACTCTTTATAAATACAAACCTGTACGCAGTCTACTCTTTATAAATACACACCTGTACACAGTCTACTCTTTATAAATACATTCCTGTACGCAGTCTACTGTAAATACAGACCCGTACACAGTCTTCTCTTTATAAATACACACCTGTACACAGTCTTCTCTTTATAAATACACACCTGTACACAGTCTTCTCTTTATAAATACATACCTGTACGCAGTCTTCTCTTTATAAATACATACCTGTACGCAGTCTACTGTAAATACAGACCCGTACACAGTCTTCTCTTTATAAATACACACCTGTACGCAGTCTACTCTTTATAAATACAGACCTGTGCGCAGTATACTCTTTATAAATACACACCTTTCCACAGTCTACTCTTTATAAATACACACCTATCCACAGTCTACTCTTTATAAATACACACCTGTACGCAGTCTACTCTTTATAAATGCACACCTGTACGCAGTCTACTCTTTATAAATACACACCTGTACGCAGTCTACTCTTTATAAATGCACACCTGTACGCAGTCTACTCTTTATAAATGCACACCTGTACGCAGTCTACTCTTTATAAATACACACCTGTACGCAGTCTACTCTTTATAAATACACACCTGTACACAGTCTTCTCTTTACAAATACACATCTGTACACAGTCTACTCTTTATAAATACACACCTATCCACAGTCTACTCTTTATAAATACACACCTATCCATTGTCTACTCTTTATAAATACACACCTATCCATA
Organism: Chaunax sp. Z400; assembly: GCA_037577475.1. Lineage (NCBI taxonomy): Eukaryota > Metazoa > Chordata > Actinopteri > Lophiiformes > Chaunacidae > Chaunax > Chaunax sp. Z400. Next base: position 2,676,227 of record CM075197.1, on the reverse strand, counting down.
GTCTACTCTTTATAAATACACACCTATCCATAGTCTACTCCTTATAAATACACACCTGTACACAGTCTACTCTTTATAAATACACACCTGTACACAGTCTACTCTTTATAAATACACACCTGTACACAGTCTACTCTATATAAATACACAGCTGTACACAGTCTACTCTTTATAAATACACACCTTTACGCGGTCTACTCTTTATAAGTACACACCTGTAAGCAGTCTACTCTTTATAAATACACACCTGTACGCAGTCTACTCTTTATAAATACACACCTGTACGCAGTCTACTCTTCATAAATACACACCTGTACACAGTCTACTCTTTATAAATACACACCTGTAAGCAGTCTCCTCTTAATAAATACACACCTGTACGCAGTGTACTCTTTATAAATACACACCTGTAAGCAGTCTACTCTTTATAAATACACACCTGTACGCAGTGTACTCTTTATAAATACACACCTGTATGCAGTCAACTCTTTATAAATACACACCTGTAAGCAGTCTCCTCTTAATAAATACACACCTGTAAGCAGTCTCCTCTTAATAAATACACACCTGTAAGCAGTCTCCTCTTAATAAATACACACCTGTACGCAGTGTACTCTTTATAAATACACACCTGTATGCAGTCTACTCTTTATAAATACACACCTGTAAGCAGTCTCCTCTTAATAAATACACACCTGTACGCAGTGTACTCTTTATAAATACACACCTGTACGCAGTCTTCTCTTTACAAATACACACCTGTACGCAGTCTACTCTTTATAAATACACACCTATCCACGTCTACTATTTACAAATACACACCTATCCGTAGTCTACTCTTTATAAATACACACCTATCCATAGTCTACTCTTTATAAATACACACCTATCCATTGTCTACTCTTCATAAATAGACACCTGTACACAGTCTACTCTTTATAAATACACACCTGTACGCAGTCTCCTCTTTATAAATACACACCTGTACGCAGTCTACTCTTTATTATACACACCTATCCATTGTCTACTCTTCATAATACACACCTGTTCGCAGTCTACTCTTTATAAATACACACCTGTACGCAGTCTACTCTTTATAAATACACACCTGTACGCAGTCTACTCTTTTTAAATACACACCTGTACGCAGTCTACTCTTTATAAATACACACCTGTACGCAGTCTACTCTTCATAAATACACACCTGTACGCAGTCTACTCTTTATAAATACACACCTGTACGCAGTCTACTATAAATACACACCTGTACAAAGTCTTCTCTTTATAACTACACACCTATCCATAGTCTACTCTTTAAAAATACACACCTGTACGCAGTCTACTCTTTATAAATACACAGCTGTACGCAGTCTACTCTTTATAAATACACACCTGTACGCAGTATACTCTTTATAAATACACACCTTTCCAAAGTCTACTCTTTATAAATACACACCTATCCACAGTCTACTCTTTATAAATACACACCTGTACGCAGTCTACTCTTTATAAATACACACCTGTACGCAGTCTACTCTTTATAAATACACACACGTACGCAGTCTTCTCTTTACAAATACACATCTGTACACAGTCTACTCTTTATAAATACACACCTATCCATAGTCTACTCTTTATAAATACACACCTATCCATAGTCTACTCTTTATAAATACACACCTATCCATAGTCTACTCTTGATAAATACACAGCTGTACACAGTGTACTCTTTATAAATACACACCTTTACGCAGTCTACTCTATATAAATGCACACCTATCCATAGTCTACTCTTTATAAATACACAGCTGTACACAGTCTACTCTTTATAAATACACACCTGTACGCAGTCTTCTCTTTATAAATACATACCTGTACGCAGTCTACTATAAATACACACCTGTACACAGTCTTCTCTTTATAAATACACACCTGTACGCAGTCTACTCTTTATAAATACACACCTGTACACAGTCTACTCTTTATAAATACACACCTGTACGCAGTCTACTCTTTATAAATACACACCTGTACGCAGTCTACTCTTTATAAATACACACCTGTACGCAGTCTTCTCTTTATAAATACACGCCTGTACACAGTCTTCTCTTTATAAATACACACCTGTACGCAGTCTACTATAAATACACACCTGTACACAGTCTACTCTTTATAAATACACATCTGTACGCAGTCTACTCTTTATGAATACACACCTGTACACAGTCTACTCTTTACAAATACACACCTGTACGCAGTCTACTCTTTATAAATACACTCCTATCCACAGTCTTCTCTTTATAAATACACACCTATCCATAGTCTACTCTTTATAAATACACAGCTGTACACAGTCTACTCTTTATAAATACACACCTGTACGCAGTCTACTATAAATACACAGCTGTACACAGTCTACTCTTTATAAATACACAGCTGTACACAGTCTACTCTTTATAAATACACACCTGTACGCAGTCTACTATAAATACACACCTGTACGCAGTCTACTATAAATACACACCTGTAGGCAGTCTACTCTTTATAAATACACAGCTGTACGCAGTCTACTCTTTATAAATACACACCTGTACGCAGTCTACTATAAATACACAGCTGTACACAGTCTACTCTTTATAAATACACACCTGTACACAGTCTTCTCTTTATAAGTACACACCTATCCATAGTCTACTCTTTATAAATACACAGCTGTACACAGTCTACTCTTTATAAATACACACCTGTACACAGTCTTCTCTTTATAAGTACACACCTATCCATAGTCTACTCTTTATAAATACACAGCTGTACACAGTCTACTCTTTATAAATACACACCTGTACGCAGTCTTCTCTTTATAAGTACACACCTATCCATAGTCTACTCTTTATAAATACACAGCTGTACACAGTCTACTCTTTATAAATACACACCTGTACGCAGTCTACTCTTTATAAATACACACCTGTACGCAGTCTACTCTTTATAAATAAACACCTGTACGCAGTCTACTCTTTATGAATACACACCTGTACGCAGTCTACTATAAATACACACCTGTACGCAGTCTACTATAAATACACACCTGTACACAGTCTACTCTTTATAAATACACACCTGTACACAGTCTACTATAAATACACACCTGTACGCAGTCTACTCATTATAAATACACACCTGTACACAGTCTTCTCTTTATAAATACACACCTATCCATAGTCTACTCTTTATAAATACACAGCTGTACGCAGTCTACTCTTTATAAATACACACCTGTACACAGTCACCTCTTGATAAATACACACCTGTACGCAGTCTACTCTTTATAAATACACACCTGTACGCAGTCTACTCTTTATAAATACACACCTGTGCGCAGTATACTCTTTATAAATACACACCTTTCCACAGTCTACTCTTTATAAATACACACCTGTATGCAGTCTACTCTTTATAAATACACACCTGTACGCAGTCTACTCTTTATAAATACACACCTGTACGCAGTCTACTCTTTATAAATACACACCTGTACGCAGTCTACTATAAATACACATCTGTACAAGTCTACTCTTTATGAATACACACCTATCTACAGTCTACTATTTATAAATACACACCTATCCATAGTCTACTCTTTATAAATACACAGCTGTACACAGTCTACTCTTTATAAATACACACCTGTACGCAGTCTACTCTTTATAAATACACACCTGTACACAGTCTCCTCTTTATAAATACACACCTGTACGCAGTCTACTCTTTATAATACACACCTATCCACAGTCTACTCTTTATAAATACACACCTGTACGCAGTCTACTCTTTATAAATACACACCTGTACGCAGTCTACTCTTTATAAATACACACCTGTATGCAGTCTACTCTTTATAAATACACACCTATCCATAGTCTACTCTTTATAAATACACACCTATCCACAGTCTACTCTTTATAAATACACACCTATCCATAGTCTACTCTTTATAAATACACACCTGTACACAGTCTACTCTTTATAAATACACACCTGTACACAGTCTACTCTTTATAAATACACACCTGTACGCAGTCTACTCTTTTTAAATATACACCTGTACGCAGTCTACTCTTTATAATACACACCTATCCACAGTCTACTCTTTATAAATACACACCTGTACGCAGTCTACTCTTTATAAATACACACCTGTACGCAGTCTACTCTTTATAAATACACACCTGTATGCAGTCTACTCTTTATAAATACACACCTATCCATAGTCTACTCTTTATAAATACACACCTATCCACGGTCTACTCTTTATAAATACACACCTGTACACAGTCTACTCTTTATAAATACACACCTGTACACAGTCTACTCTTTATAAATACACACCTGTACACAGTCTTCTCTTTATAAATACACACCTGTACACAGTCTACTCTTTATAAATACACATCTGTACACAGTCTTCTCTTTATAAATTCACATCTGTACACAGTCTTCTCTTTATAAATACACATCTGTACACAGTCTTCTCTTTATAAATACACGCCTGTACACAGTCTTCTCTTTATAAATACACACCTGTACGCAGTCTACTCTTTATAAATACACACCTGTACGCATTCTACTATAAATACACACCTGTACACAGTCTACTCTTTATAAATACACATCTGTACGCAGTCTACTCTTTATAAATACACACCTGTACACAGTCTACTCTTTATAAATACACACCTGTACGCAGTCTTCTCTTTATAAATACACATCTGTACACAGTCTTCTCTTTATAAATACACATCTGTACACAGTCTTCTCTTTATAAATACACGCCTGTACACAGTCTTCTCTTAATAAATACACACCTGTACGCAGTCTACTCTTTATAAATACACACCTGTACGCAGTCTACTATAAATACACACCTGTACACAGTCTACTCTTTATAAATACACATCTGTACGCAGTCTACTCTTTATAAATACACTCCTATCCACAGTCTTCTCTTTATAAATACACACCTATCCATAGTCTACTCTTTATAAATACACTCCTATCCACCGTCTACTCTTTATAAATACACACCTGTACGCAGTCTACTCTTCATAAATACACACCTGTACGCAGTCTCCTCTTTATAAATACACGCCTGTACGCAGTCTTCTCTTTATGAATACACACCTGTACGCAGTCTACTATAAATACACACCTGTACGCAGTCTACTATAAATACACACCTGTACACAGTCTACTCTTTATAAATACACACCTGTACACAGTCTACTATAAATACACACCTGTACGCAGTCTACTCATTATAAATACACACCTATCCATAGTCTACTCTTTATAAATACACACCTATCCATAGTCTACTCTTTATAAATACACAGCTGTACACAGTCTACTCTTTATAAATACACACCTGTACACAGTCACCTCTTGATAAATACACACCTGTACACAGTCTACTCTTTATAAATACACACCTGTACGCAGTCTACTCTTTATAAATACACACCTGTACGCAGTCTACTCTTTATAAATACACACCTGTGCGCAGTATACTCTTTATAAATACACACCTATCCATAGTCTACTCTTTATAAATACACAGCTGTACACAGTCTACTCTTTATAAATACACACCTGTACACAGTCACCTCTTGATAAATACACACCTGTACACAGTCTACTCTTTATAAATACACACCTGTACACAGTCTACTCTTTATAAATACACACCTGTACACAGTCTACTCTTTATAAATACACACCTGTACACAGTCTACTCTTTATAAATACACACCTGTACACAGTCACCTCTTGATAAATACACACCTGTACACAGTCTACTCTTTATAAATACACACCTGTACGCAGTCTACTCTTTATAAATACACACCTGTACGCAGTCTACTCTTTATAAATACACACCTGTGCGCAGTATACTCTTTATAAATACACACCTTTCCACAGTCTACTCTTTATAAATACACACCTATCCACAGTCTACTCTTTATAAATACACACCTGTATGCAGTCTACTCTTTATAAATACACACCTGTACGCAGTCTACTCTTTATAAATACACACCTGTACGCAGTCTACTATAAATACACATCTGTACAAGTCTACTCTTTATGAATACACACCTATCTACAGTCTACTATTTATAAATACACACCTATCCATAGTCTACTCTTTATAAATACACAGCTGTACACAGTCTACTCTTTATAAATACACACCTGTACGCAGTCTACTCTTTATAAATACACACCTGTACGCAGTCTCCTCTTTATAAATACACACCTGTACGCAGTCTACTCTTTATAAATACACACCTGTACGCAGTCTACTATAAATACACATCTGTACAAGTCTACTCTTTATGAATACACACCTATCTACAGTCTACTATTTATAAATACACACCTATCCATAGTCTACTCTTTATAAATACACAGCTGTACACAGTCTACTCTTTATAAATACACACCTGTACGCAGTCTACTCTTTATAAATACACACCTGTACGCAGTCTCCTCTTTATAAATACACACCTGTACGCAGTCTACTCTTTATAATACACACCTATCCACAGTCTACTCTTTATAAATACACACCTGTACGCAGTCTACTCTTTATAAATACACACCTGTATGCAGTCTACTCTTTATAAATACACACCTATCCATAGTCTACTCTTTATAAATACACACCTATCCACAGTCTACTCTTTATAAATACACACCTATCCATAGTCTACTCTTTATAAATACACACCTGTACACAGTCTACTCTTTATAAATACACACCTGTACACAGTCTACTCTTTATAAATACACACCTGTACGCAGTCTACTCTTTTTAAATATACACCTGTACGCAGTCTACTCTTTATAATACACACCTATCCACAGTCTACTCTTTATAAATACACACCTGTACACAGTCTTCTCTTTATAAATACACACCTATCCACAGTCTACTCTTTATAAATACACACCTGTACGCAGTCTACTCTTTATAAATACACACCTATCCATAGTCTACTCTTTATAAATACACACCTATCCACAGTCTACTCTTTATAAATACACACCTATCCATAGTCTACTCTTTATAATACACACCTATCCACAGTCTACTCTTTATAAATACAAACCTGTATGCAGTCTACTCTTTATAATACACACCTATCCACAGTCTACTCTTTATAAATACACACCTGTACGCAGTCTACTCTTTATAAATACACACCTGTACGCAGTCTACTCTTTATAAATACACACCTGTATGCAGTCTACTCTTTATAAATACACACCTATCCATAGTCTACTCTTTATAAATACACACCTATCCACGGTCTACTCTTTATAAATACACACCTGTACACAGTCTACTCTTTATAAATACACACCTGTACACAGTCTTCTCTTTATAAATACACACCTATCCACGGTCTACTCTTTATAAATACACACCTGTACACAGTCTACTCTTTATAAATACACACCTATCCACGGTCTACTCTTTATAAATACACACCTGTACACAGTCGACTCTTTATAAATACACACCTATCCATAGTCTACTCTTTATAAATACACACCTGTACACAGTCTACTCTTTATAAATACAAACCTGTACGCAGTCTACTCTTTATAAATACACACCTGTACACAGTCTACTCTTTATAAATACATACCTGTACGCAGTCTACTGTAAATACAGACCCGTACACAGTCTTCTCTTTATAAATACACACCTGTACACAGTCTTCTCTTTATAAATACATACCTGTACACAGTCTTCTCTTTATAAATACACACCTGTACACAGTCTTCTCTTTATAAATACATACCTGTACGCAGTCTTCTCTTTATAAATACATACCTGTACGCAGTCTACTGTAAATACAGACCCGTACACAGTCTTCTCTTTATAAATACACACCTGTACGCAGTCTACTCTTTATAAATACAGACCTGTGCGCAGTATACTCTTTATAAATACACACCTTTCCACAGTCTACTCTTTATAAATACACACCTATCCACAGTCTACTCTTTATAAATACACACCTGTACGCAGTCTACTCTTTATAAATACACACCTGTACGCAGTCTACTCTTTATAAATACACACCTGTACGCAGTCTACTCTTTATAAATGCACACCTGTACGCAGTCTACTCTTTATAAATGCACACCTGTACGCAGTCTACTCTTTATAAATGCACACCTGTACGCAGTCTACTCTTTATAAATACACACCTGTACGCAGTCTACTCTTTATAAATACACACCTGTACACAGTCTTCTCTTTACAAATACACATCTGTACACAGTCTACTCTTTATAAATACACACCTATCCACAGTCTACTCTTTATAAATACACACCTATCCATTGTCTACTCTTTATAAATACACACCTATCCATAGTCTACTCTTTATAAATACACACCTATCCATAGTCTACTCTTTATAAATACACACCTGTACACAGTCTACTCTTTATAAATACACACCTGTAAACAGTCTACTCTTTATAAATACACACCTGTACACAGTCTACTCTTTATAAATACACAGCTGTACACAGTCTACTCTTTATAAATACACACCTTTACGCGGTCTACTCTTTATAAGTACACACCTGTAAGCAGTCTACTCTTTATAAATACACACCTGTACGCAGTCTACTCTTTATAAATACACACCTGTACGCAGTCTACTCTTCATAAATACACACCTGTACACAGTCTACTCTTTATAAATACACACCTGTACGCAGTCTACTCTTTATAAATACACACCTGTAAGCAGTCTCCTCTTAATAAATACACACCTGTACGCAGTGTACTCTTTATAAATACACACCTGTACGCAGTCTTCTCTTTACAAATACACACCTGTACGCAGTCTACTCTTTATAAATACACACCTATCCACGTCTACTATTTATAAATACACACCTATCCGTAGTCTACTCTTTATAAATACACACCTTTCCACAGTCTACTCTTTATAAATACACACCTATCCACAGTCTACTCTTTATAAATACACACCTGTACGCAGTCTACTCTTTATAAATACACACCTGTACGCAGTCTACTCTTTATAAATACACACCTGTACGCAGTCTACTCTTTATAAATGCACACCTGTACGCAGTCTACTCTTTATAAATGCACACCTGTACGCAGTCTACTCTTTATAAATGCACACCTGTACGCAGTCTACTCTTTATAAATACACACCTGTACGCAGTCTACTCTTTATAAATACACACCTGTACACAGTCTTCTCTTTACAAATACACATCTGTACACAGTCTACTCTTTATAAATACACACCTATCCACAGTCTACTCTTTATAAATACACACCTATCCATTGTCTACTCTTTATAAATACACACCTATCCATAGTCTACTCTTTATAAATACACACCTATCCATAGTCTACTCTTTATAAATACACACCTGTACACAGTCTACTCTTTATAAATACACACCTGTAAACAGTCTACTCTTTATAAATACACACCTGTACACAGTCTACTCTTTATAAATACACAGCTGTACACAGTCTACTCTTTATAAATACACACCTTTACGCGGTCTACTCTTTATAAGTACACACCTGTAAGCAGTCTACTCTTTATAAATACACACCTGTACGCAGTCTACTCTTTATAAATACACACCTGTACGCAGTCTACTCTTCATAAATACACACCTGTACACAGTCTACTCTTTATAAATACACACCTGTACGCAGTCTACTCTTTATAAATACACACCTGTAAGCAGTCTCCTCTTAATAAATACACACCTGTACGCAGTGTACTCTTTATAAATACACACCTGTACGCAGTCTTCTCTTTACAAATACACACCTGTACGCAGTCTACTCTTTATAAATACACACCTATCCACGTCTACTATTTATAAATACACACCTATCCGTAGTCTACTCTTTATAAATACACACCTATCCATAGTCTACTCTTTATAAATACACACCTATCCATTGTCTACTCTTCATAAATAGACACCTGTACACAGTCTACTCTTTATAAATACACACCTGTACGCAGTCTCCTCTTTATAAATACACACCTGTACGCAGTCTACTCTTTATTATACACACCTATCCATTGTCTACTCTTCATAATACACACCTGTTCGCAGTCTACTCTTTATAAATACACACCTGTACGCAGTCTACTCTTTATAAATACACACCTGTACGCAGTCTACTCTTTTTAAATACACACCTGTACGCAGTCTACTCTTTATAAATACACACCTGTACGCAGTCTACTCTTCATAAATACACACCTGTACGCAGTCTACTCTTTATAAATACACACCTGTACGCAGTCTACTATAAATACACACCTGTACAAAGTCTTCTCTTTATAACTACACACCTATCCATAGTCTACTCTTTAAAAATACACACCTGTACGCAGTCTACTCTTTATAAATACACAGCTGTACGCAGTCTACTCTTTATAAATACACACCTGTACGCAGTATACTCTTTATAAATACACACCTTTCCAAAGTCTACTCTTTATAAATACACACCTATCCACAGTCTACTCTTTATAAATACACACCTGTACGCAGTCTACTCTTTATAAATACACACCTGTACGCAGTCTACTCTTTATAAATACACACACGTACGCAGTCTTCTCTTTACAAATACACATCTGTACACAGTCTACTCTTTATAAATACACACCTATCCATAGTCTACTCTTTATAAATACACACCTATCCATAGTCTACTCTTTATAAATACACACCTATCCATAGTCTACTCTTTATAAATACACAGCTGTACACAGTGTACTCTTTATAAATACACACCTTTACGCAGTCTACTCTTTATAAATGCACACCTATCCATAGTCTACTCTTTATAAATACACAGCTGTACACAGTCTACTCTTTATAAATACACACCTTTACGCAGTCTCCTCTTTATAAATACACACCTGTACGCAGTCTTCTCTTTATAAATACATACCTGTACGCAGTCTACTATAAATACACACCTGTACACAGTCTTCTCTTTATAAATACACACCTGTACGCAGTCTACTCTTTATAAATACACACCTGTACGCAGTCTACTCTTTATAAATACACACCTGTACGCAGTCTACTCTTTATAAATACACACCTGTACGCAGTCTACTCTTTATAAATACACACCTGTACGCAGTCTTCTCTTTATAAATACACGCCTGTACACAGTCTTCTCTTTATAAATACACACCTGTACGCAGTCTACTCTTTATAAATACACACCTGTACGCAGTCTACTATAAATACACACCTGTACACAGTCTACTCTTTATAAATACACATCTGTACGCAGTCTACTCTTTATGAATACACACCTGTACACAGTCTACTCTTTACAAATACACACCTGTACGCAGTCTACTCTTTATAAATACACTCCTATCCACAGTCTTCTCTTTATAAATACACACCTATCCATAGTCTACTCTTTATAAATACACAGCTGTACACAGTCTACTCTTTATAAATACACACCTGTACACAGTCTTCTCTTTATAAGTACACACCTATCCATAGTCTACTCTTTATAAATACACAGCTGTACACAGTCTACTCTTTATAAATACACACCTGTACACAGTCTTCTCTTTATAAGTACACACCTATCCATAGTCTACTCTTTATAAATACACAGCTGTACACAGTCTACTCTTTATAAATACACACCTGTACGCAGTCTACTCTTTATAAATACACACCTATCCACAGTCTACTCTTTATAAATAAACACCTGTACGCAGTCTACTCTTTATGAATACACACCTGTACGCAGTCTACTATAAATACACACCTGTACGCAGTCTACTATAAATACACACCTGTACACAGTCTACTCTTTATAAATACACACCTGTACACAGTCTACTATAAATACACACCTGTACGCAGTCTACTCATTATAAATACACACCTGTACACAGTCTTCTCTTTATAAATACACACCTATCCATAGTCTACTCTTTATAAATACACACCTGTACACAGTCTACTCTTTATAAATACACACCTGTACACAGTCACCTCTTGACAAATACACACCTGTACGCAGTCTACTCTTTATAAATACACAACTGTACGCAGTCTACTCTTTATAAATACACACCTGTGCGCAGTATACTCTTTATAAATACACACCTTTCCACAGTCTACTCTTTATAAATACACACCTGTATGCAGTCTACTCTTTATAAATACACACCTGTACGCAGTCTACTCTTCATAAATACACACCTGTACGCAGTCTACTCTTTATAAATACACACCTGTACGCAGTCTACTATAAATACACACCTGTACAAAGTCTTCTCTTTATAACTACACACCTATCCATAGTCTACTCTTTAAAAATACACACCTGTACGCAGTCTACTCTTTATAAATACACAGCTGTACGCAGTCTACTCTTTATAAATACACACCTGTACGCAGTATACTCTTTATAAATACACACCTTTCCAAAGTCTACTCTTTATAAATACACACCTATCCACAGTCTACTCTTTATAAATACACACCTGTACGCAGTCTACTCTTTATAAATACACACCTGTACGCAGTCTACTCTTTATAAATACACACACGTACGCAGTCTTCTCTTTACAAATACACATCTGTACACAGTCTACTCTTTATAAATACACACCTATCCATAGTCTACTCTTTATAAATACACACCTATCCATAGTCTACTCTTTATAAATACACACCTATCCATAGTCTACTCTTTATAAATACACAGCTGTACACAGTGTACTCTTTATAAATACACACCTTTACGCAGTCTACTCTTTATAAATGCACACCTATCCATAGTCTACTCTTTATAAATACACAGCTGTACACAGTCTACTCTTTATAAATACACACCTGTACGCAGTCTTCTCTTTATAAATACATACCTGTACGCAGTCTACTATAAATACACACCTGTACACAGTCTTCTCTTTATAAATACACACCTGTACGCAGTCTACTCTTTATAAATACACACCTGTACACAGTCTACTCTTTATAAATACACACCTGTACGCAGTCTACTCTTTATAAATACACACCTGTACGCAGTCTACTCTTTATAAATACACACCTGTACGCAGTCTTCTCTTTATAAATACACGCCTGTACACAGTCTTCTCTTTATAAATACACACCTGTACGCAGTCTACTATAAATACACACCTGTACACAGTCTACTCTTTATAAATACACATCTGTACGCAGTCTACTCTTTATGAATACACACCTGTACACAGTCTACTCTTTACAAATACACACCTGTACGCAGTCTACTCTTTATAAATACACTCCTATCCACAGTCTTCTCTTTATAAATACACACCTATCCATAGTCTACTCTTTATAAATACACAGCTGTACACAGTCTACTCTTTATAAATACACACCTGTACGCAGTCTTCTCTTTATAAGTACACACCTATCCATAGTCTACTCTTTATAAATACACAGCTGTACGCAGTCTACTCTTTATAAATACACACCTGTACGCAGTCTACTATAAATACACAGCTGTACACAGTCTACTCTTTATAAATACACACCTGTACACAGTCTTCTCTTTATAAGTACACACCTATCCATAGTCTACTCTTTATAAATACACAGCTGTACACAGTCTACTCTTTATAAATACACACCTGTACACAGTCTTCTCTTTATAAGTACACACCTATCCATAGTCTACTCTTTATAAATACACAGCTGTACACAGTCTACTCTTTATAAATACACACCTGTACGCAGTCTTCTCTTTATAAGTACACACCTATCCATAGTCTACTCTTTATAAATACACAGCTGTACACAGTCTACTCTTTATAAATACACACCTGTACGCAGTCTACTCTTTATAAATACACACCTGTACGCAGTCTACTCTTTATAAATAAACACCTGTACGCAGTCTACTCTTTATGAATACACACCTGTACGCAGTCTACTATAAATACACACCTGTACGCAGTCTACTATAAATACACACCTGTACACAGTCTACTCTTTATAAATACACACCTGTACACAGTCTACTATAAATACACACCTGTACGCAGTCTACTCATTATAAATACACACCTGTACACAGTCTTCTCTTTATAAATACACACCTATCCATAGTCTACTCTTTATAAATACACAGCTGTACGCAGTCTACTCTTTATAAATACACACCTGTACACAGTCACCTCTTGATAAATACACACCTGTACGCAGTCTACTCTTTATAAATACACACCTGTACGCAGTCTACTCTTTATAAATACACACCTGTGCGCAGTATACTCTTTATAAATACACACCTTTCCACAGTCTACTCTTTATAAATACACACCTGTATGCAGTCTACTCTTTATAAATACACACCTGTACGCAGTCTACTCTTTATAAATACACACCTGTACGCAGTCTACTCTTTATAAATACACACCTGTACGCAGTCTACTATAAATACACATCTGTACAAGTCTACTCTTTATGAATACACACCTATCTACAGTCTACTATTTATAAATACACACCTATCCATAGTCTACTCTTTATAAATACACAGCTGTACACAGTCTACTCTTTATAAATACACACCTGTACGCAGTCTACTCTTTATAAATACACACCTGTACACAGTCTCCTCTTTATAAATACACACCTGTACGCAGTCTACTCTTTATAATACACACCTATCCACAGTCTACTCTTTATAAATACACACCTGTACGCAGTCTACTCTTTATAAATACACACCTGTACGCAGTCTACTCTTTATAAATACACACCTGTATGCAGTCTACTCTTTATAAATACACACCTATCCATAGTCTACTCTTTATAAATACACACCTATCCACAGTCTACTCTTTATAAATACACACCTATCCATAGTCTACTCTTTATAAATACACACCTGTACACAGTCTACTCTTTATAAATACACACCTGTACACAGTCTACTCTTTATAAATACACACCTGTACGCAGTCTACTCTTTTTAAATATACACCTGTACGCAGTCTACTCTTTATAATACACACCTATCCACAGTCTACTCTTTATAAATACACACCTGTACGCAGTCTACTCTTTATAAATACACACCTGTACGCAGTCTACTCTTTATAAATACACACCTGTATGCAGTCTACTCTTTATAAATACACACCTATCCATAGTCTACTCTTTATAAATACACACCTATCCACGGTCTACTCTTTATAAATACACACCTGTACACAGTCTACTCTTTATAAATACACACCTGTACACAGTCTACTCTTTATAAATACACACCTGTACACAGTCTTCTCTTTATAAATACACACCTGTACACAGTCTACTCTTTATAAATACACATCTGTACACAGTCTTCTCTTTATAAATTCACATCTGTACACAGTCTTCTCTTTATAAATACACATCTGTACACAGTCTTCTCTTTATAAATACACGCCTGTACACAGTCTTCTCTTTATAAATACACACCTGTACGCAGTCTACTCTTTATAAATACACACCTGTACGCATTCTACTATAAATACACACCTGTACACAGTCTACTCTTTATAAATACACATCTGTACGCAGTCTACTCTTTATAAATACACACCTGTACACAGTCTACTCTTTATAAATACACACCTGTACGCAGTCTTCTCTTTATAAATACACATCTGTACACAGTCTTCTCTTTATAAATACACATCTGTACACAGTCTTCTCTTTATAAATACACGCCTGTACACAGTCTTCTCTTAATAAATACACACCTGTACGCAGTCTACTCTTTATAAATACACACCTGTACGCAGTCTACTATAAATACACACCTGTACACAGTCTACTCTTTATAAATACACATCTGTACGCAGTCTACTCTTTATAAATACACTCCTATCCACAGTCTTCTCTTTATAAATACACACCTATCCATAGTCTACTCTTTATAAATACACTCCTATCCACCGTCTACTCTTTATAAATACACACCTGTACGCAGTCTACTCTTCATAAATACACACCTGTACGCAGTCTCCTCTTTATAAATACACGCCTGTACGCAGTCTTCTCTTTATGAATACACACCTGTACGCAGTCTACTATAAATACACACCTGTACGCAGTCTACTATAAATACACACCTGTACACAGTCTACTCTTTATAAATACACACCTGTACACAGTCTACTATAAATACACACCTGTACGCAGTCTACTCATTATAAATACACACCTATCCATAGTCTACTCTTTATAAATACACACCTATCCATAGTCTACTCTTTATAAATACACAGCTGTACACAGTCTACTCTTTATAAATACACACCTGTACACAGTCACCTCTTGATAAATACACACCTGTACACAGTCTACTCTTTATAAATACACACCTGTACGCAGTCTACTCTTTATAAATACACACCTGTACGCAGTCTACTCTTTATAAATACACACCTGTGCGCAGTATACTCTTTATAAATACACACCTATCCATAGTCTACTCTTTATAAATACACAGCTGTACACAGTCTACTCTTTATAAATACACACCTGTACACAGTCACCTCTTGATAAATACACACCTGTACACAGTCTACTCTTTATAAATACACACCTGTACACAGTCTACTCTTTATAAATACACACCTGTACACAGTCTACTCTTTATAAATACACACCTGTACACAGTCTACTCTTTATAAATACACACCTGTACACAGTCACCTCTTGATAAATACACACCTGTACACAGTCTACTCTTTATAAATACACACCTGTACGCAGTCTACTCTTTATAAATACACACCTGTACGCAGTCTACTCTTTATAAATACACACCTGTGCGCAGTATACTCTTTATAAATACACACCTTTCCACAGTCTACTCTTTATAAATACACACCTATCCACAGTCTACTCTTTATAAATACACACCTGTATGCAGTCTACTCTTTATAAATACACACCTGTACGCAGTCTACTCTTTATAAATACACACCTGTACGCAGTCTACTCTTTATAAATACACACCTGTGCGCAGTATACTCTTTATAAATACACACCTATCCATAGTCTACTCTTTATAAATACACAGCTGTACACAGTCTACTCTTTATAAATACACACCTGTACACAGTCACCTCTTGATAAATACACACCTGTACACAGTCTACTCTTTATAAATACACACCTGTACACAGTCTACTCTTTATAAATACACACCTGTACAAGTCTACTCTTTATGAATACACACCTATCTACAGTCTACTATTTATAAATACACACCTATCCATAGTCTACTCTTTATAAATACACAGCTGTACACAGTCTACTCTTTATAAATACACACCTGTACGCAGTCTACTCTTTATAAATACACACCTGTACGCAGTCTCCTCTTTATAAATACACACCTGTACGCAGTCTACTCTTTATAATACACACCTATCCACAGTCTACTCTTTATAAATACACACCTGTACGCAGTCTACTCTTTATAAATACACACCTGTATGCAGTCTACTCTTTATAAATACACACCTATCCATAGTCTACTCTTTATAAATACACACCTATCCACAGTCTACTCTTTATAAATACACACCTATCCATAGTCTACTCTTTATAAATACACACCTGTACACAGTCTACTCTTTATAAATACACACCTGTACACAGTCTACTCTTTATAAATACACACCTGTACGCAGTCTACTCTTTTTAAATATACACCTGTACGCAGTCTACTCTTTATAATACACACCTATCCACAGTCTACTCTTTATAAATACACACCTGTACACAGTCTTCTCTTTATAAATACACACCTATCCACAGTCTACTCTTTATAAATACACACCTGTACGCAGTCTACTCTTTATAAATACACACCTATCCATAGTCTACTCTTTATAAATACACACCTATCCACAGTCTACTCTTTATAAATACACACCTATCCATAGTCTACTCTTTATAATACACACCTATCCACAGTCTACTCTTTATAAATACAAACCTGTATGCAGTCTACTCTTTATAATACACACCTATCCACAGTCTACTCTTTATAAATACACACCTGTACGCAGTCTACTCTTTATAAATACACACCTGTACGCAGTCTACTCTTTATAAATACACACCTGTATGCAGTCTACTCTTTATAAATACACACCTATCCATAGTCTACTCTTTATAAATACACACCTATCCACGGTCTACTCTTTATAAATACACACCTGTACACAGTCTACTCTTTATAAATACACACCTGTACACAGTCTTCTCTTTATAAATACACACCTATCCACGGTCTACTCTTTATAAATACACACCTGTACACAGTCTACTCTTTATAAATACACACCTATCCACGGTCTACTCTTTATAAATACACACCTGTACACAGTCGACTCTTTATAAATACACACCTATCCATAGTCTACTCTTTATAAATACACACCTGTACACAGTCTACTCTTTATAAATACAAACCTGTACGCAGTCTACTCTTTATAAATACACACCTGTACACAGTCTACTCTTTATAAATACATACCTGTACGCAGTCTACTGTAAATACAGACCCGTACACAGTCTTCTCTTTATAAATACACACCTGTACACAGTCTTCTCTTTATAAATACATACCTGTACACAGTCTTCTCTTTATAAATACACACCTGTACACAGTCTTCTCTTTATAAATACATACCTGTACGCAGTCTTCTCTTTATAAATACATACCTGTACGCAGTCTACTGTAAATACAGACCCGTACACAGTCTTCTCTTTATAAATACACACCTGTACGCAGTCTACTCTTTATAAATACAGACCTGTGCGCAGTATACTCTTTATAAATACACACCTTTCCACAGTCTACTCTTTATAAATACACACCTATCCACAGTCTACTCTTTATAAATACACACCTGTACGCAGTCTACTCTTTATAAATACACACCTGTACGCAGTCTACTCTTTATAAATACACACCTGTACGCAGTCTACTCTTTATAAATGCACACCTGTACGCAGTCTACTCTTTATAAATGCACACCTGTACGCAGTCTACTCTTTATAAATGCACACCTGTACGCAGTCTACTCTTTATAAATACACACCTGTACGCAGTCTACTCTTTATAAATACACACCTGTACACAGTCTTCTCTTTACAAATACACATCTGTACACAGTCTACTCTTTATAAATACACACCTATCCACAGTCTACTCTTTATAAATACACACCTATCCATTGTCTACTCTTTATAAATACACACCTATCCATAGTCTACTCTTTATAAATACACACCTATCCATAGTCTACTCTTTATAAATACACACCTGTACACAGTCTACTCTTTATAAATACACACCTGTACACAGTCTACTCTTTATAAATACACACCTGTACACAGTCTACTCTTTATAAATACACAGCTGTACACAGTCTACTCTTTATAAATACACACCTTTACGCGGTCTACTCTTTATAAGTACACACCTGTAAGCAGTCTACTCTTTATAAATACACACCTGTACGCAGTCTACTCTTTATAAATACACACCTGTACGCAGTCTACTCTTCATAAATACACACCTGTACACAGTCTACTCTTTATAAATACACACCTGTACGCAGTCTACTCTTTATAAATACACACCTGTAAGCAGTCTCCTCTTAATAAATACACACCTGTACGCAGTGTACTCTTTATAAATACACACCTGTACGCAGTCTTCTCTTTACAAATACACACCTGTACGCAGTCTACTCTTTATAAATACACACCTATCCACGTCTACTATTTATAAATACACACCTATCCGTAGTCTACTCTTTATAAATACACACCTATCCATAGTCTACTCTTTATAAATACACACCTATCCATTGTCTACTCTTCATAAATAGACACCTGTACACAGTCTACTCTTTATAAATACACACCTGTACGCAGTCTCCTCTTTATAAATACACACCTGTACGCAGTCTACTCTTTATTATACACACCTATCCATTGTCTACTCTTCATAATACACACCTGTTCGCAGTCTACTCTTTATAAATACACACCTGTACGCAGTCTACTCTTTATAAATACACACCTGTACGCAGTCTACTCTTTTTAAATACACACCTGTACGCAGTCTACTCTTTATAAATACACACCTGTACGCAGTCTACTCTTCATAAATACACACCTGTACGCAGTCTACTCTTTATAAATACACACCTGTACGCAGTCTACTATAAATACACACCTGTACAAAGTCTTCTCTTTATAACTACACACCTATCCATAGTCTACTCTTTAAAAATACACACCTGTACGCAGTCTACTCTTTATAAATACACAGCTGTACGCAGTCTACTCTTTATAAATACACACCTGTACGCAGTATACTCTTTATAAATACACACCTTTCCAAAGTCTACTCTTTATAAATACACACCTATCCACAGTCTACTCTTTATAAATACACACCTGTACGCAGTCTACTCTTTATAAATACACACCTGTACGCAGTCTACTCTTTATAAATACACACACGTACGCAGTCTTCTCTTTACAAATACACATCTGTACACAGTCTACTCTTTATAAATACACACCTATCCATAGTCTACTCTTTATAAATACACACCTATCCATAGTCTACTCTTTATAAATACACACCTATCCATAGTCTACTCTTTATAAATACACACCTGTACACAGTGTACTCTTTATAAATACACACCTTTACGCAGTCTACTCTTTATAAATGCACACCTATCCATAGTCTACTCTTTATAAATACACAGCTGTACACAGTCTACTCTTTATAAATACACACCTTTACGCAGTCTCCTCTTTATAAATACACACCTGTACGCAGTCTTCTCTTTATAAATACATACCTGTACGCAGTCTACTATAAATACACACCTGTACACAGTCTTCTCTTTATAAATACACACCTGTACGCAGTCTACTCTTTATAAATACACACCTGTACGCAGTCTACTCTTTATAAATACACACCTGTACGCAGTCTACTCTTTATAAATACACACCTGTACGCAGTCTACTCTTTATAAATACACACCTGTACGCAGTCTTCTCTTTATAAATACACGCCTGTACACAGTCTTCTCTTTATAAATACACACCTGTACGCAGTCTACTCTTTATAAATACACACCTGTACGCAGTCTACTATAAATACACACCTGTACACAGTCTACTCTTTATAAATACACATCTGTACGCAGTCTACTCTTTATGAATACACACCTGTACACAGTCTACTCTTTACAAATACACACCTGTACACAGTCTACTCTTTACAAATACACACCTGTACGCAGTCTACTCTTTATAAATACACTCCTATCCACAGTCTTCTCTTTATAAATACACACCTATCCATAGTCTACTCTTTATAAATACACAGCTGTACACAGTCTACTCTTTATAAATACACACCTGTACACAGTCTTCTCTTTATAAGTACACACCTATCCATAGTCTACTCTTTATAAATACACAGCTGTACACAGTCTACTCTTTATAAATACACACCTGTACACAGTCTTCTCTTTATAAGTACACACCTATCCATAGTCTACTCTTTATAAATACACAGCTGTACACAGTCTACTCTTTATAAATACACACCTGTACGCAGTCTACTCTTTATAAATAAACACCTGTACGCAGTCTACTCTTTATGAATACACACCTGTACGCAGTCTACTATAAATACACACCTGTACGCAGTCTACTATAAATACACACCTGTACACAGTCTACTCTTTATAAATACACACCTGTACACAGTCTACTATAAATACACACCTGTACGCAGTCTACTCATTATAAATACACACCTGTACACAGTCTTCTCTTTATAAATACACACCTATCCATAGTCTACTCTTTATAAATACACACCTGTACACAGTCTACTCTTTATAAATACACACCTGTACACAGTCACCTCTTGACAAATACACACCTGTACGCAGTCTACTCTTTATAAATACACAACTGTACGCAGTCTACTCTTTATAAATACACACCTGTGCGCAGTATACTCTTTATAAATACACACCTTTCCACAGTCTACTCTTTATAAATACACACCTGTATGCAGTCTACTCTTTATAAATACACACCTGTACGCAGTCTACTCTTTATAAATACACACCTGTACGCAGTCTACTCTTTATAAATACACACCTGTACGCAGTCTACTATAAATACACATCTGTACAAGTCTACTCTTTATGAATACACACCTATCTACAGTCTCCTCTTTATAAATACACACCTGTACGCAGTCTACTCTTTATAATACACACCTATCCACAGTCTACTCTTTATAAATACACACCTGTACGCAGTCTACTCTTTATAAATACACACCTGTACGCAGTCTACTCTTTATAAATACACACCTGTATGCAGTCTACTCTTTATAAATACACACCTATCCATAGTCTACTCTTTATAAATACACACCTATCCACAGTCTACTCTTTATAAATACACACCTATCCATAGTCTACTCTTTATAAATACACACCTGTACACAGTCTACTCTTTATAAATACACACCTGTACACAGTCTACTCTTTATAAATACACACCTGTACGCAGTCTACTCTTTTTAAATATACACCTGTACGCAGTCTACTCTTTATAATACACACCTATCCACAGTCTACTCTTTATAAATACACACCTGTACGCAGTCTACTCTTTATAAATACACACCTGTACGCAGTCTACTCTTTATAAATACACACCTGTATGCAGTCTACTCTTTATAAATACACACCTATACATAGTCTACTCTTTATAAATACACACCTATCCACGGTCTACTCTTTATAAATACACACCTGTACACAGTCTACTCTTTATAAATACACACCTGTACACAGTCTACTCTTTATAAATACACACCTGTACACAGTCTTCTCTTTATAAATACACACCTATCCACGGTCTACTCTTTATAAATACACACCTGTACACAGTCTACTCTTTATAAATACACACCTATCCACGGTCTACTCTTTATAAATACACACCTGTACACAGTCTACTCTTTATAAATACACACCTATCCATAGTCTACTCTTTATAAATACACACCTGTACACAGTCTACTCTTTATAAATACACACCTGTACACAGTCTACTCTTTATAAATACACACCTGTACACAGTCTACTCTTTATAAATACACACCTATACACAGTCTACTCTTTATAAATACACACCTGTACGCAGTCTACTCTTTATAAATACACACCTGTACGCAGTCTACTCTTTATAAATACACACCTGTCCCCAGTCTACTCTTTATAAATACACACCTGTATGCAGTCTACTCTTTATAAATACAAACCTGTACGCAGTCTACTCTTTATAAATACACACCTGTACACAGTCTACTATAAATACACACCTGTACGCAGTCTACTCTTTATAAATACACACCTGTACGCAGTCTACTATAAATACACACCTGTACACAGTCTACTCTATATAAATACACACCTGTACGCAGTCTACTCTTTATAAATACACACCTGTACGCAGTCTGCTATAAATACACACCTGTACGCAGTCTACTCTTTATAAATACACACCTGTACGCAGTCTACTCTTTATAAATACACACCTGTTTACAGTCTACTCTTTATAAATACACAACTGTACGCAGTCTACTCTTTATAAATACACACCTGTACGCAGTCTTCTCTTTAGAAATACACACCTGTACACAGTCTACTCTTTATAAATACACACCTATCCACAGTCTACTATTTAGAAATACACACCTGTACACAGTCTACTCTTTATAAATACACACCTATCCACAGTCTACTATTTATAAATACACACCTATCCATAGTCTACTCTTTATAAATACACACATATCCATAGTCTACACTTTATAAATACACACCTATCCATAGTCTACTCTTTATAAATACACACCTGTACGCAGTCTACTCTTTATAAATACACACCTGTACACAGTCTACTATAAATACACACCTGTACGCAGTCTACTCTTTATAAATACACACCTGTACGCAGTCTACTCTTTATAAATACACACCTGTACGCAGTCTACTCTTTATAAATACACACCTGTACACAGTCTACTATCAATACACACCTGTACACAGTCTACTCTTTATAAATACACACCTGTCCGCAGTCTACTCTTTATAAATACAAACCTGTACGCAGTCTACTCTTTATAAATACACACCTGTCCGCAGTCTACTCTTTATAAATACACACCTGTACGCAGTCTACTCTTTATAAATACACACCTGTACACAGTCTACTATAAATACACACCTGTACGCAGTCTACTCTTTATAAATACACACCTGTACACAGTCTACTGTAAATACAGACCCGTACACAGTCTTCTCTTTATAAATACACACCTGTACACAGTCTTCTCTTTATAAATACACACCTGTCCGCAGTCTACTCTTTATAAATACACACCTGTACGCAGTCTACTCTTTATAAATACACACCTGTATGCAGTCTACTCTTTATAAATACACACCTGTACACAGTCTTCTCTTTATAAATACACACCTGTACGCAGTCTACTCTTTATAAATACACACCTGTACGCAGTCTACTCTTTATAAATACACACCTGTACGCAGTCTACTCTTTATAAATACACACCTGTACGCAGTCTACTCTTTATAAAGACACACCTGTACGCAGTCTACTCTTTATAAATACACACCTGTACGCAGTCTACTCTTTTTAAATACACACATGTACGCAGTCTTCTCTTTATAAATACACACCTGTACGCAGTCTTCTCTTTATAAATACACACCTGTACGAAGTCTACTCTTTATAAATACACACCTGTACACAGTCTACTCTTTATAAATACACACCTGTACGCAGTCTACTCTTTATAAATACACACCTGTACACAGTCTACTATAAATACACACCTGTACGCAGTCTACTCTTTATAAATACACACCTGTACGCAGTCTACTCTTTATAAATACACACCTGTACGCAGTCTACTCTTTATAAATACACACCTGTACACAGTCTACTATCAATACACACCTGTACACAGTCTACTCTTTATAAATACACACCTGTCCGCAGTCTACTCTTTATAAATACAAACCTGTACGCAGTCTACTCTTTATAAATACACACCTGTCCGCAGTCTACTCTTTATAAATACACACCTGTACGCAGTCTACTCTTTATAAATACACACCTGTACACAGTCTACTCTTTATAAATACACACCTGTACACAGTCTACTATAAATACACACCTGTACGCAGTCTACTCTTTATAAATACACACCTGTACACAGTCTACTGTAAATACAGACCCGTACACAGTCTTCTCTTTATAAATACACACCTGTACACAGTCTTCTCTTTATAAATACACACCTGTCCGCAGTCTACTCTTTATAAATACACACCTGTACGCAGTCTACTCTTTATAAATACACACCTGTACGCAGTCTACTCTTTATAAATACACACCTGTACACAGTCTTCTCTTTATAAATACACACCTGTACGCAGTCTACTCTTTATAAATACACACCTGTACGCAGTCTACTCTTTATAAATACACACCTGTACGCAGTCTACTCTTTATAAATACACACCTGTACGCAGTCTACTCTTTATAAATACACACCTGTACGCAGTCTACTCTTTATAAATACACACCTGTACGCAGTCTACTCTTTTTAAACACACACATGTACGCAGTCTTCTCTTTATAAATACACACCTGTACGCAGTCTTCTCTTTATAAATACACACCTGTACACAGTCTTCTCTTTATAAATACACACCTGTACGCAGTCTTCTCTTTATAAATACACACCTGTACACAGTCTTCTCTTTATAAATACACACCTGTACGCAGTCTACTGTAAATACACACCTGTACACAGTCTACTCTTTAGAAATACACACCTGTCCGCATTCTACTCTTTATAAATACACACCTGTACGCAGTCTACTCTTTATAAATACAAACCTGTACGCAGTCTACTCTTTATAAATACACACCTGTCCGCAGTCTACTCTTTATAAATACACACCTGTACGCAGTCTACTCTTTATAAATACACACCTGTCCGCAGTCTACTCTTTATAAATACACACCTGTACGCAGTCTACTCTTTATAAATACACACCTGTAGGCAGTCTACTCTTTATAAATACACACCTGTACACAGTCTACTCTTTATAAATACACACCTGTACGCAGTCTACTCTTTTTAAATACACACATGTACGCAGTCTTCTCTTTATAAATACACACCTGTACACAGTTTACTCTTTATAAATACACACCTGTACACAGTCTTCTCTTTATAAATACACACCTGTACACAGTCTACTCTTTATAAATACACACCTGTACACAGTCTACTCTTTATAAATACACACCTGTACACAGTCTACTCTTAAATACAGACCTGTGGTGAATTGTGTGGGTATGGTCTCCTCCCAGTATCATCCCACTACTCCTGCCAGTGTCGTCCCACTACTCCTCCAGTGTTGTGTCACTACTCTTGCCAGTGTCATCCCACTACTCCTCCCAGTGTCATCACACTACTCCTCCAGTGTCGCCCCACTACTCCTCCCAGTGTCGTCCCACTACTCCTCCAGTGTCGCCCCACTACTCCTCCCAGTGTCGTCCCACTACTCCAGTGTCGTCCCACTAGTCCTCCAGTGTCGCCCCACTACTCCAGTATCATCCCACCACTCCTCCCACTGTCATCCCACTGCTCCTCCAGTTTTGTCCCACTACTCCTCCCAGTATCATCCCACCACTCCTCCCACTGTCATCCCACTGCTCCTCCAGTGTCGTCCCACTACTCCAGTATCATCCCACCACTCCTCCCACTGTCATTCCACTGCTCCTCCAGTTTCGTCCCACTACTCCTCCCAGTATCATCCCACTACTCCTCCCACTGTCATCCCACTACTCCTCCAGTGTCGTCCCACTACTCCTCCCAGTATCATCCCACTACTCCTCCCACTGTCATCCCACTACTCCTCCAGTGTCGTCCCACTACTCCTCCCAGTATCATCCCACTACTCCTCCCAGTGTCATCCCACTACTCCTCCACTGTCGTCCCACTACTCCTCCAGTGTCGTCCCACTACTCCTCCCAGTAGAATAAAAACTAATTTACTAAAACAGGCACATGAGGCAAATCCCCCCCCCCCCCCCCCCCCCAAAAAAAAAACACATACAAAAAGAGAAAACAAAATTACACCCAAAAAGCTGGCAAGAGTTCAACAAACAGAAAACTTACAAAGAATGTGCAGGAACACAAAGGCATCATTAGCGCTCGAATGTACGGAGTTCTCCACACAAACATGACACAACGAACTGGCAACTGTTATTGTTGGGTAAAGATCATGGTTATGGTAAATGGGCAAACATGAATAGCAGATAGAACATACAAAAGTCAAATTTGGCAATGAAAGTCCCCCGTGTTCCCCCAAGGGACGGATCCCAGATGTCCTTTAAACGTCCAAAAGAGTATGACAAAAGTCTATCAACACAAGCAAGCATGGTGGGTGGAGGGGGTCCACAGGAGGGACAGAACAAGAAACATTGTCCAAAGAATAATTCAGTCTGCTGATCAGGTAGAAGGCCGGCAATGAGGATAGACCCACTCAGGGGGTTGGCCGTGGGACCAGCGGCAAACATGGGCGCAGTCAGGGGGCTGAGCAGGGTACCAGCAGCGAAGACAGGCCCTCTCAGGAGGGCGGGCAGGGTGCCGGCAGCAAAGACGAGCCCTCTCAAGAGGCCGGGCAGGGGGCAGGGGGCAGGCAGTGAAGACCGGCTGTCTCAGGAGCAGGGAGCAGCGGCACCACCACGGTCTGGAGGTCAGCTGGTACATCCCCGACTGGAGAAGAGGAACTGCAGTCAGTGGGTCCACCCCTGACTGGAAGACAGGAACTGTAGTTGGCGGGTCTGCCTCTGACTGGAGAACAGGAACTGTTGTCAGCAGGTTCACCCCCAACTGGAGAACAGGCAGATGAGACAGTGTGTCCGCCCCTGACTGGGAAACAAGCAGATGAGTCAGTTGGTCCGCCCCAACTGGAAAACAGG
This sequence comes from Chaunax sp. Z400, assembly GCA_037577475.1. NCBI lineage: Eukaryota > Metazoa > Chordata > Actinopteri > Lophiiformes > Chaunacidae > Chaunax > Chaunax sp. Z400. The sequence continues at coordinate 2,647,914 of CM075197.1, read as the reverse complement.
AATTGCAGTCGGCAGGTCTACCCCCTACTGGAAAACAGGCATCGGGGTAGTTATGGTTTCGTGCACGACTGGATATCAGGCACTGTGGTTGTCGGCAGGACTGTCCCCGACTGGACACGTGGGGAAAGAGGTGGTGGGAGCACTGTGAAGCTGGGGCTCTTCACCTCTGAATAAACTACATCCACAAACACTGGCAAGAGTTCAACAACATGGGTGCTAACACTGTTAGTATGAGCAGTAACTTTAATGGATTTGAAAAAAAGCACATTTATTCTGTTGTGACCGATGAGACTTGGCACACCTTAAACCAGGTTTGCATTTTTGTGTAAAAAGTCAACTACCTTTAATATAAAATAAAAGAGTATAAAGTGGTAGATACCGAACCTGCAACCCACAGGCTGTGCAAAGTACTTTTGCTAGCAGCAGGAGTAGTGTTGGTGAGATACATGAACAGTGGTGAATTTGAAGCAGTTAGCATTTATAGATTACACAATTCAAACATTATCAAAAAAAATCAGTCATCTGACATTAATGTACATATGAAAAAGTCAAATATGAAGTGAAGATAATTTCATTTCTCAAACATGTAATTTTAACATATACCCAATTTTATTATTGCAATCTTCGTTGTATATGGTGTCAGCAACAAATGAGATCTTGAGAATATTCTGGAATTAGAGCTGCAGTAGGTAATTTCAACTAACTCACAAGTTTGAAATGTTTATTGTCACAGCAGCAGAACATGGTGTCTAGGCCCCAGCCTAACCACTCCCCGCAGATATGTTTATATGGATATATTGGGGGGTGATGATCAAACCCCCTAACTGGAGCCTACAGGTGGATGCTGGGGTGGTGGTGGTGGGGCTGAAAGTGCAGCAGCAATATGCACGTGGATCAGCAGCGGTACTGACAGGCAGAGGGAGAGATGGGAAATTGTTGCAGCTTAAATACGTTGTAAACTGCCAAACTGGGAGGGTGTGCTTGATGAGGATTGAGTAAAATGATACATGTCACTATGTCCACACAGTAGTAGGCTACATGAGACAGATAATCTGTGAAAAACTCAGAATCCTGCAGCCCCATCTAGTGCTCCTAATGGCATTTACAAGAATCCACCACACCTGAATCTGAGGGGCCGTTTACGCAACGACTATCTCACATAAAAACTGAGACTTTTTGTTGTGTTTAGGCCGTCCGTTTATACTAGAATGGCATTTTTGGGGACTGAAAACACAGACCTTTAAAAATGGGCTGCAGAGTGGAGACTTTTCAAAACGCCGGGAACCGTTGTGTAAACGGGCAAAACGCAACTCCGACTGAAAACGATGACGACACAGCCCCACTTCGTGCATTCCTGACATGTGCTGCTGCCCTCTTGGCCAGGTCACACCTGTGAAAGAGAGCCTTGATCTCAACGGGTTATTTTTTCCTGGTTAAATAAAGGTTCAATAAATAAAAAATAAACACCTATCACGGTTCCTGTCAGCCTTTGTCGTGTACACAGACAGCAAACAGCCTATGGCCAGGACAACAGTTTTCAGCTAAAACGTTGCCGTGTAAACAGGGCCTAAACCACGAATCAGAGCCCAAAGGAGTGTCTAATTGAGTGTCACTCACTCTTGTGCACATGCTGGCGGCAGCCCCCCCTCTTCCATGCTCTCACTCTCAAGCACAACAGCCTCCTCTGTGGGGAGGAGTCCTGGAAACCACTTCCAGCCACTGCAAGGTTTAGATTCAGGCTCAGTGGATTCTTGCAAATTTTAGAAAATATGACAAAAAGTTATTTTTATTTTAGTATTTTAAAAGTGACCTACTGTAGCTTTAAAGGAACATCAGTAATCAGTAGCATTAAGGTTTATTACATACAGTCAACATGTTGAAGTAGAGATACTCTACATCAAGATACTCAAGCCCAGCTTGTTCTTCGGGTGCCATAATGGCTGCCCTCTGCTCCTTAGGGATGGGTTAAATGTGGAGAAAGAATTTCCCCAAGGGAACAATAAAAATTTTATCTTTATCTTATCCTATTATTATAATTATTGTCATAAAGTGTCACAAGTAGATCAAGTGACACCATCTACAGCAGCCTGACCACCACCACCCCTTCCATCTCTATCTCCCCCACCTCTCTCCACCCTCTTTACCATGCCTCTCTCTCAGTTCTCCCCCGTGTCCCCAGTTGAACTGTCCAAATTCACATCTGGAAAGAAAAGCTCCACTTGCATCCTGGATCCCATCCCATCTAATCTTGTTAAGGACGTCTCCCAGCTATCTCCACACTCATTACCAACATCATCAACTCCTCCTTCAGCTCTGGCTCTGTCCCACAAACCCTCAAACTTGCTTCTGTCACCCCCATCCTCAAAAAACCTGGACTCAACCCTGAGATCATGAGCAATTTTCGGCCCATCTCCAAACTCCCATTTCCATCAAAAATACTGGAACGTGTTGTCGCCTCTAAACTGAAATCCCACCTCAATTCCAACGACCTGTTTGAACCATTTCAGTCTGGTTTCCAAGCACAGCACTGAAACAGCCCTCCTCAAAGTAACAAACGATCCCCTCCTCTCCGTGACTCTGGCCACCTAAATGTCCTCATCCTCTTTGACCTCACCACTGCCTATGACATCATCAACCACACCATCCTTCTTTCCCATCTGGAATCCTCCCTCAACATCAGCGGTACTGCCCTCTCCTGGATTAAGTCATATCTCACCAACAGACAGCAGTTTATCAACATCAACAACTGCACTTCCTCCACTGCCCCCCTGTCCCAAGGTGTCCCCCAGGGTTCAGTGTTTGGTCCTCTCCTTTTCATTTTATACCTCCTCCCCCTTGGCAGTATCATCCATCGTCATGGTCTCCACCTCCATTTCTATGCCGACGACGTCCAGCTCTATATATCCACTAAATCCATAACCACTGCAACTCTCTCCACTCTGACGAACTGTCTAACCAAAATACAATAATGGATGCAAGCCAACATCCTAAAATTAAACTGTGATAAATCTGACAAGATAATCATTGGTCCAAATTCCCTCACCAAATCCATCCAAATCTTTTCTCTCACCATTGACAACTCCAGTGCAATTATCCCTGTTTGTGAAAATAATAAAATTCAGTATATGTATTCATCATAGATGTGTCTCCTGTGTGTGTGTGTGTGTGTGTGTGTGTGTGTGTGTGTGTGTGTGTGTGTGTGTGTGTGTGTGTGTGTGTGTGTGTGTGTGTGTGTGTGTGTGTGTGTGTGTGTACTATCTTCACCTCAACCAAGGAAGCCATATGTTTGGTTCCTGCTAATTAAGGGGAAAAAAAGGAAAGTCAAAAGTACTTTTGTGACGGATCCAGACAGATTTCTAAACTATGAAATTGAGTTTTTACATCACTTGAATGGACAATAAAGAAATAAAGATACAGCATTAAATGTCTTTTTTCTTAACAGGCATGTAAATGCCCATTGATTGTTCTTGAACAGTATTTATTTATTCATTTTTATTATATTAACTGATGAGAATGCTGATTCACAGCTGTATGTGGAGCCAAATATGGTCAACATGTATACTGCCACTTTTTCAAGTTCAGACAAAACAGTCTCAGGTACCGTCTGTAGCCAGAAGGAGGCAGGGTCACAAACTGGTCATATTTACAGAACAATGAGTTCCATCTGTAGAGATGGAACAACAGACCTGCCCACTGGAAGATCTGTTTAGCCTCCACAAACAGTCTGGCCTGCTGATTCTTCTCCTGTGCTACGAACATTTTACATTTGATTTGTAATAGTGTGTAAAAGTGTACTAGAATACTGCAGTGCAATAAGTCAACTGAATTTGTCTCAACTTCTATTGGGAATTCTCAAAAGAGGCGATACTGATGAGATGAGGAAGAGAAGTTTCATCACTGTAACCAGTGTTGTGCAACTTCACACTTCAAACCAACAATTTCAATGATAAGCAATTAAAATTACCTAGTTGTTTTAAATAATGAGTTGCTTTGAGGTTTTCTTTTTCAGAAGAACCTCCTACTCATCTATCCTCAGCTCCCAAACATGACCCCCACCCACTAAATGAATGACTGTGTGTGACATCAACTCACAGAAAGACATTTTAAAAGACAAGAAAAACTAATTAAAAATGTGCCATAGAGCAGTACAACTAAGTACAGGTCTGTTTGCAAATGATGTTGGGTTTGTGTTGTTGTTCTATTGAGCCTATAGATTTGTGTTGCTGTTCTATTGAGCCTATAGGTTTGTGGTGTTGTTATGTTGAGCCTATAGGTTTGTGTTGTTGTTATATTGAGCCTATAGGTTTGTGTTGTTGTTATATTGAGCCTATAGGTTTGTGTTGTTGTTATATTGAGCCTATAGGTTTGTGTTGTTGTTATAATGAGCCTATAGGTTTGTCTTGTTGTATTGATCCTATAGGTTTGTGTTGTTGTTATAATGAACCTATAGGTTTGTGTTGTTGTTATATTGAGTGTATACAGTACCAGTCAAAAATTTGGACACAGTTTCCCATTCAAGTGGATGGGAAGGTATGTCCAAACTATTGACTAGTACTGTAGGTTTGTGTTGTTGTTATATTGAGCCAATAGATTTGTGTCGTTGTTATAATGAGCCTATAGGTTTGTGTTGTTGTTTTATGGAAACTATAGGTTTGTGTTGTTGTTATATTGAGCCTATAGGTTTGTGTTGTCGTTATATTAAGCCGATAGGTTTGTGTTGTTGTTATAATGAGCCAATAGGTTTGTGTTGTTGTTATAATGAGCCTATTGGTTTGTGTTGTTGTTATATTGAGCCTATAGGTTTGAGTTGTTGTTGTTTTGAGTCTATAGGTTTGTGTTGTTGTATTGAGTCTATAGGTTTGTGTAGTTGTTATGTTGAGCCTATAGGTTTGTGTTGTTGTTATATTGAGTCTATAGGTTTGTGTTGTTGTTTTATGGAAACTATAGGTTTGTGTTGTTGTTATGATGAGCCTATAGGTTTGTGTTGTTGTTATATTGAGCCTATAGGTTTGTGTTGTTGTTATATTGAGCCTATAGGTTTGTGTTGTTGTTATAATGAGCCTATAGGTTTGTGTTGTTGTTATAATGAGCCTATAGGTTTGTGTTGTTGTTATAATGAGCCTATAGGTTTGTGTTGTTGTTATAATGAGCCTATAGGTTTGTGTTGTTGTTATATTGAGCCTATAGGTTTGTGTTGTTTTTGTTTTGAGTCTATAGGTTTGTGTTGTTGTATTGAGTCTATAGGTTTGTGTAGTTGTTATGTTGAGCCTGAAGGTTTGTGTTGTTGTTATAATGAGCCTATAGGATTGTGTTGTTGTTATATTGAGCGTATAGGTTTGTGTTGTTGTTATATTGATCAAATAGGTTTGTGTTGTTATATTGAGCCTATAGTTTTGTGTTGTTATATTGAGCCTATAGGTTTGTGTTGTTGTTATATTGAGCCTATAGGTTTGTGTTGTTGTTATATTGAGCATATAGGTTTGTGTTGTTGTTATTTTGAGTCTATAGGTTTGTGTTGTTAAATTGAACCTATAGGTTTGTGTTGTTGTTATAATGAGCCAATAGGTTTGTGTTGTTGTTATAATGAGCCAATAGGTTTGTGTTGTTGTTATAATGAGCCTATTGGTTTGTGTTGTTGTTTCATGGAAACTATAGGTTTGTGTTGTTGTCATGATGAGCCTATAGGTTTGTGTTGTTGTTATATTGAGCCTATAGGTTTGTGTTGTTGTTATATTGCGCCTATAGGTTTGGGTTGTTGTTATGTTGAGCCTATAGGTTTGTGTTGTTGTTATTTTGAGTCTATAGGTTTGTGTTATTGTATTGAGTCTATAGGTTTGTGTAGTTGTTATGTTGAGGCCATAGGTTTGTGTTGCTGTTATATTGAGCCTATAGCTTTGTGTTGTTGTTATAATGAGCCCATAGGTTTGTGTTGTTGTTATATTGAGCCTATAGGTTTGTGTTGTTGTTATTTTGAGTCTATAGCTTTGTGTTGTTGTATTGAGTCTATAGGTTTGTGCAGTTGTTATGTTGAGTCTATAGGTGTGAGTTGTTGTTATATTGAGTCTATAGGTTTGTGTTGTTGTTATATTGAGCCTATAGGTTTGTCTTGTTGTTATAATCAGCCTATAGGTTTGTGTTGTTGTTATTGAGCCTATAGGTTTGTGTTGTTGTTATATTGAGAATATAGGTTTGTGTTGTTGTTATTATGAGTCTATAGGTTTGTGTTGTTGTTACATTGAGCCTATAGGTTTTCGTTGTTATATTTAGCCAATAGGTTTTTGATGTTGTTATAATGAGCCTATAGGTTTGTGTTGTTGTTATAATGAGCCTATAGGTTTGTGTTGTTGTTAAATTGAGCCTATAGATATGTGTTGCTGTTACATTGAGCCTATAGGTTTGTGTTGTTGTTATAATGAGCCTATAGGTTTGTGTTGTTGTTATAATGAGCCTATAGGTTTGTGTTGTTATATTGAACGTATAGGTTTCTGTTGTTGTTATATTGAGCCTATAGGTTTGTGTTGTTGTTCTATTGAGCCTATAGGTTTGTGTTGCTGTTCTATTGAGCCTATAGGTTTGTGGTGTTGTAATGTTGAGCCTATAGGTTTGTGTTGTTGTTATATTGAGCCTATAGGTTTGGGTTGTTGTTATATTGAGCCTATAGGTTTGTGTTGTTGTTATATTGAGCCGATAGGTTTTTGTTGTTATATTTAGCCAATAGGTTTTTGATGTTGTTATAATGAGCCTATAGGTTTGTGTTGTTGTTATAGTGAGCCTATAGGTTTGTGTTGTTGTTATATTGAGCCTATAGGTTTGTGTTGTTGTTATATTGAGCCTATAGGTTTGTGTTGTTGTTATAATGAGCCTATAGGTTTGTCTTGTTGTATTGATCCTATAGGTTTGTGTTGTTGTTATAATGAACCTATAGGTTTGTGTTGTTGTTATATTGAGTGTATACAGTACCAGTCAAAAATTTGGACACAGTTTCCCATTCAAGTGGATGGGAAGGTATGTCCAAACTATTGACTGGTACTGTAGGTTTGTGTTGTTGTTATATTGAGCCAATAGATTTGTGTCGTTGTTATAATGAGCCTATAGGTTTGTGTTGTTGTTTTATGGAAACTATAGGTTTGTGTTGTTGTTATATTGAGCCTATAGGTTTGTGTTGTCGTTATATTAAGCCGATAGGTTTGTGTTGTTGTTATAATGAGCCAATAGGTTTGTGTTGTTGTTATAATGAGCCTATTGGTTTGTGTTGTTGTTATATTGAGCCTATAGGTTTGAGTTGTTGTTGTTTTGAGTCTATAGGTTTGTGTTGTTGTATTGAGTCTATAGGTTTGTGTAGTTGTTATGTTGAGCCTATAGGTTTGTGTTGTTGTTATATTGAGTCTATAGGTTTGTGTTGTTGTTTTATGGAAACTATAGGTTTGTGTTGTTGTTATGATGAGCCTATAGGTTTGTGTTGTTGTTATATTGAGCCTATAGGTTTGTGTTGTTGTTATATTGAGCCTATAGGTTTGTGTTGTTGTTATATTAAGCCTATAGGTTTGTGTTGTTGTTATAATGAGCCTATAGATTTGTGTTGTTTTTCTATTGAGCCTATAGGTTTTTGTTGTTATATTGAGCCAATAGGTTTGTGTTGTTATATTGAGCCTATAGGTTAGTGTTGTTGTTATATTGAGTCTATAGGTTTGTGTTGTTGTATTGAGTCTATAGGTTTGTGTAGTTGTTATGTTGAGCCTATAGGTTTGTGTTGCTGTTATATTGAGCCTATAGTTTTGTGTTGTTGTTATAATGAGCCCATAGGTTTGTGTTGTTGTTATATTGAGGCTATAGGTTTGTGTTGTTGTTATATTGAGCCGATAGGTTTTTGTTGTTATATTTAGCCAATAGGTTTTTGATGTTGTTATAATGAGCCTATAGGTTTGTGTTGTTGTTATAATGAGCCTATAGGTTTGTGTTGTTGTTATATTGAGCCTATAGGTTTGTGTTGTTGTTATAATGAGCCTATAGGTTTGTGTTGTTGTTATATTGAGCCTATAGATTTGTGTTGTTTTTCTATTGAGCCTATAGGTTTTTGTTGTTATATTGAGCCAATAGGTTTGTGTTGTTATATTGAGCCTATAGGTTAGTGTTGTTGTTACATTGAGGCTATAGGTTTGTGTTGTTGTATTGAGTCTATAGGTTTGTGTAGTTGTTATGTTGAGCCTATAGGTTTGTGTTGCTGTTATATTGAGCCAATAGGTTTGTGTTGTTGTTATAATGAGCCCATAGGTTTGTGTTGTTGTTATATTGAGCCTATAGGTTTGTGTTGTTCTTATTTTGAGTCTATAGGTTTGTGTTGTTGTATTGAGTCTATAGGTTTGTGCAGTTGTTATATTGAGCCTATAGGTTTGTGTTGTTGTTATATTGAGCCTATAGGTTTGTGTTGTTGTTATAATGAGCCTATATGTTTGTGTTGTTGTTATAATGAGCCCATAGGTTTGTGTTGTTGTTATATTGAGCCTATAGGTTTGTGTTGTTGTTATTTTGAGTCTATAGGTTTGTGTTGTTGTATTGAGTCTATAAGTTTGTGCAGTTGTTATTTTGAGCCTATAGGTTTGTGTTGTTGTTATATTGAGCCTATAGGTTTGTGTTGTTGTTTTAATGAGCCTATATGTTTGTGTTGTTGTTATATTTAGCCAATAGCTTTGTGTTGTTATATTGAGACTATAGTTTTGTGTTGTTATATTGAGCCTAAAGGTTTGTCTTATTGTTATATTGAGTCTATAGGTTTGTGTTGTGGTTTTATGGAAACAATAGGTTTGTGTTGTTGTTATATTGAGCGTCTGGGATTTTGTTGTTGTTATATCAGCCTATAGGTTGGTGTTGTTGTTCTATTTAGCCTATTTTGAGTCTATAGGTTTGTGTAGTCGATATGTTGAGCCTATAGGTTTGTGTTGTTATATTGAGCCTATAGGTTTGTGTTGTTGTTATATTGAGTCTATAGGTTTGTGTTGTTGTATTGAGTCTATAGGTTTGTGTAGTTGTTATGTTGAGCCTATAGGTTTGTGTTGCTGTTATATTGAGCCTATAGGTTTGTGTTGTTGTTATAATGAGTCCACAGGTTTGTGTTGTTGTTATATTGAGCCTATAGGTTTGTGTTGTTGTTATTTTGAGTCTATAGGTTTGTGTTGTTGTTATATTGAGCCTATAGGTTTGTGCTGTTGTTATAATGAGCCTATAGGTTTGTGTTGTTGTTATATTGAGCCTATATATTTGTGTTGTTTTTCTATTGAGCCTATAGGTTTTTGTTGTTATATTGAGCCAATAGGTTTGTGTTGTTATATTGAGCCTATAGGTTAGTGTTGTTGTTATATTGAGTCTATAGGTTTGTGTTGTTGTATTGAGTCTATAGGTTTGTGTAGTTGTTATGTTGAGCCTATAGGTTTGTGTTGCTGTTATATTGAGCCTATAGGTTTGTGTTGTTGTTATAATGAGCCCATAGGTTTGTGTTGTTGTTATATTGAGCCTATAGGTTTGTGTTGTTGTTATATTGAGCCGATAGGTTTTTGTTGTTATATTTAGCCAATAGGTTTTTGATGTTGTTATAATGAGCCTATAGGTTTGTGTTGTTGTTATAATGAGCCTATAGGTTTGTGTTGTTGTTATATTGAGCCTATAGGTCTGTGTTGTTGTTATTTTGAGTCTATAGGTTTGTGTTGTTGTATTGAGTCTATAGGTTTGTGCGGTTGTTATGTTGAGTCTATAGGTTTGAGTTGTTGTTATATTGAGTCTATAGGTTTGTGTTGTTGTTATATTGAGCCTATAGGTTTGTGTTGTTGTTATAATGAGCCTTTAGGTTTGTGTTGTTTTTATAATGAGCCTATAGGTTTGTGTTGTGTTTATATTGAGCCTATAGGTTTGTGTTGTTGTTATATTGAGCCTAGAGGTTTGTGTTGTTGTTATTGTGAGTCTATAGGTTTGTGTTGTTGTTACATTGAGCCTATAGGTTTGTGTTGTTTTTCTATTGAGCCTATAGGTTTTTCTTGTTATATTGAGCCAATAGGTTTGTGTTGTTATATTGAGCCTATAGGTTTGTGTTGTTATATTGAGCCTATAGGTTTGTGTTGTTATATTGAGCCTATAGGTTAGTGTTGTTGTTATATTGAGTCTATAGGTTTGTGTTGTTGTATTGAGTCTATAGGTTTGTGTAGTTGTTATGTTGAGCCTATAGGTTTGTGTTGCTGTTATATTGAGCCTATAGGTTTGTGTTGTTGTTATAATGAGCCCATAGGTTTGTGTTGTTGTTATATTGAGCCTATAGGTTTGTGTTGTTGTTATATTGAGCCGATAGGTTTTTGTTGTTATATTTAGCCAATAGGTTTTTGATGTTGTTATAATGAGCCTATAGGTTTGTGTTGTTGTTATAATGAGCCTATAGGTTTGTGTTGTTGTTATATTGAGCCTATAGGTCTGTGTTGTTGTTATTTTGAGTCTATAGGTTTGTGTTGTTGTATTGAGTCTATAGGTTTGTGCGGTTGTTATGTTGAGTCTATAGGTTTGAGTTGTTGTTATATTGAGTCTATAGGTTTGTGTTGTTGTTATATTGAGCCTATAGGTTTGTGTTGTTGTTATAATGAGCCTTTAGGTTTGTGTTGTTTTTATAATGAGCCTATAGGTTTGTGTTGTGTTTATATTGAGCCTATAGGTTTGTGTTGTTGTTATATTGAGCCTAGAGGTTTGTGTTGTTGTTATTGTGAGTCTATAGGTTTGTGTTGTTGTTACATTGAGCCTATAGGTTTGTGTTGTTTTTCTATTGAGCCTATAGGTTTTTCTTGTTATATTGAGCCAATAGGTTTGTGTTGTTATATTGAGCCTATAGGTTTGTGTTGTTATATTGAGCCTATAGGTTTGTGTTGTTGTTATATTGAGCCTATAGTTTTGTGTTCTTGTTATATTGAGCCTATAGGTTTGTTTTGTTATATTGAGTCTATAGGTTTGTGTTATTGTATTGAGTCTATAGGTTTGTGCAGTTGTTATGTTGAGCCTATAGGTTTGTGTTGTTGTTATATTGAGCCTTTAGGTTTGTGTTGTTGTTATTGTGAGTCTATAGGTTTGTGTTGTTGTTACATTGAGCCTATAGGTTTGTGTTGTTTTTCTATTGAGCCTATAGGTTTTTCTTGTTATATTGAGCCAATAGGTTTGTGTTGTTATATTGAGCCTATTGGTTTGTGTTGTTATATTGAGCCTATAGGTTTGTGTTGTTGTTATATTGAGCCTATAGGTTTGTGTTGTTGTTATATTGAGCCGATAGGTTTTTGTTGTTATATTTAGCCAATAGGTTTTTGATGTTGTTATAATGAGCCTATAGGTTTGTGTTGTTGTTATTTTGAGTCTATAGGTTTGTGTTGTTGTTATATTGAGCCTATAGGTTTGTGTTGTTGTTATGTTGAGTCTATAGGTTTGAGTTGTTGTTATATTGAGTCTATAGGTTTGTGTTGTTGTTATATTGAGCCTATAGGTTTGTGTTGTTGTTATAATGAGCCTTTAGGTTTGTGTTGTTTTTATAATGAGCCTATAGGTTTGTGTTGTGTTTATATTGAGCCTATAGGTTTGTGTTGTTGTTATATTGAGCCTAGAGGTTTGTGTTGTTGTTATTGTGAGTCTATAGGTTTGTGTTGTTGTTACATTGAGCCTATAGGTTTGTGTTGTTTTTCTATTGAGCCTATAGGTTTTTCTTGTTATATTGAGCCAATAGGTTTGTGTTGTTATATTGAGCCTATAGGTTTGTGTTGTTATATTGAGCCTATAGGTTTGTGTTGTTGTTATATTGAGCCTATAGTTTTGTGTTCTTGTTATATTGAGCCTATAGGTTTGTTTTGTTATATTGAGTCTATAGGTTTGTGTTATTGTATTGAGTCTATAGGTTTGTGCAGTTGTTATGTTGAGCCTATAGGTTTGTGTTGTTGTTATATTGAGCCTTTAGGTTTGTGTTGTTGTTATATTGAGCATATAGGTTTGTGTTGTTGTTTTTTGAGTCTATAGGTTTGTGTTGTTGTTACAATGAGCCTATAGGTTTGTGTTGTTTTTCTATTGAGCCTATAGGTTTTTCTTGTTATATTGAGCCAATAGGTTTGTGTTGTTATATTGAGCCTATTGGTTTGTGTTGTTATATTGAGCCTATAGGTTTGTGTTGTTGTTATATTGAGCCTATAGGTTTGTGTTGTTGTTATATTGAGCCGATAGGTTTTTGTTGTTATATTTAGCCAATAGGTTTTTGATGTTGTTATAATGAGCCTATAGGTTTGTGTTGTTGTTATAGTGAGCCTATAGGTTTGTGTTGTTGTTATATTGAGCCTATAGGTTTGTGTTGTTGTTATATTGAGCCTATAGGTTTGTGTTGTTGTTATAATGAGCCTATAGGTTTGTCTTGTTGTATTGATCCTATAGGTTTGTGTTGTTGTTATAATGAACCTATAGGTTTGTGTTGTTGTTATATTGAGTGTATACAGTACCAGTCAAAAATTTGGACACAGTTTCCCATTCAAGTGGATGGGAAGGTATGTCCAAACTATTGACTGGTACTGTAGGTTTGTGTTGTTGTTTTATGGAAACTATAGGTTTGTGTTGTTGTTATATTGAGCCTATAGGTTTGTGTTGTCGTTATATTAAGCCGATAGGTTTGTGTTGTTGTTATAATGAGCCAATAGGTTTGTGTTGTTGTTATAATGAGCCTATTGGTTTGTGTTGTTGTTATATTGAGCCTATAGGTTTGAGTTGTTGTTGTTTTGAGTCTATAGTTTTGTGTTGTTGTATTGAGTCTATAGGTTTGTGTAGTTGTTATGTTGAGCCTATAGGTTTGTGTTGTTGTTATATTGAGTCTATAGGTTTGTGTTGTTGTTTTATGGAAACTATAGGTTTGTGTTGTTGTTATGATGAGCCTATAGGTTTGTGTTGTTGTTATATTGAGCCTATAGGTTTGTGTTGTTGTTATATTGAGCCTATAGGTTTGTGTTGTTGTTATATTAAGCCTATAGGTTTGTGTTGTTGTTATAATGAGCCTATAGATTTGTGTTGTTTTTCTATTGAGCCTATAGGTTTTTGTTGTTATATTGAGCCAATAGGTTTGTGTTGTTATATTGAGCCTATAGGTTAGTGTTGTTGTTATATTGAGTCTATAGGTTTGTGTTGTTGTATTGAGTCTATAGGTTTGTGTAGTTGTTATGTTGAGCCTATAGGTTTGTGTTGCTGTTATATTGAGCCTATAGGTTTGTGTTGTTGTTATAATGAGCCCATAGGTTTGTGTTGTTGTTATATTGAGGCTATAGGTTTGTGTTGTTGTTATATTGAGCCGATAGGTTTTTGTTGTTATATTTAGCCAATAGGTTTTTGATGTTGTTATAATGAGTCTATAGGTTTGTGCAGTTGTTATTTTGAGCCTATAGGTTTGTGTTGTTGTTATATTGAGCCTATAGGTTTGTGTTGTTGTTATAATGAGCCTATATGTTTGTGTTGTTGTTATATTGAGCGTATAGGTTTGTGTTGTTGTTATATTTAGCCAATAGGTTTGTGTTGTTATATTGAGACTATAGTTTTGTGTTGTTATATTGAGCCTAAAGGTTTGTCTTATTGTTATATTGAGTCTATAGGTTTGTGTTGTTGTTTTATGGAAACAATAGGTTTGTGTTGTTGTTATATTGAGCGTCTGGGATTTTGTTGTTGTTATATCAGCCTATAGGTTGGTGTTGTTGTTCTATTTAGCCTATCGGTTTGTGTTGTTGTTATATTGAGCCTATAGGTTTGTGTTGTTGTTATTTTGAGTCTATAGGTTTGTGTTGTTGTATTGAGTCTATAGGTTTGTGTAGTTGTTATGTTGAGCCTATAGGTTTGTGTTGCTGTTATATTGAGCCTATAGGTTTGTGTAGTTGTTATGTTGAGCCTATAGGTTTGTCTTGCTGTTATATTGAGCCTATAGGTTTGTGTTGTTGTTATAATGAGCCCATAGGTTTGTGTTGTTGTTATATTGACCCTATAGGTTTGTGTTGTTGTTATTTTGAGTCTATAGGTTCGTGTAGTCGATATGTTGAGCCTATAGGTTTGTGTTGTTATATTGAGCCTATAGGTTTGTGTTGTTGTTATATTGAGTCTATAGGTTTGTGTTGTTGTATTGAGTCTATAGGTTTGTGTAGTTGTTATGTTGAGCCTATAGGTTTGTGTTGCTGTTATATTGAGCCTATAGGTTTGTGTTGTTGTTATAATGAGTCCATAGGTTTGTGTTGTTGTTATATTGAGCCTATAGGTTTGTGTTGTTGTTATTTTGAGTCTATAGGTTTGTGTTGTTGTTATATTGAGCCTATAGGTTTGTGCTGTTGTTATAATGAGCCTATAGGTTTGTGTTGTTGTTATATTGAGCCTATATATTTGTGTTGTTTTTCTATTGAGCCTATGGGTTTTTGTTGTTATATTGAGCCAATAGGTTTGTGTTGTTATATTGAGCCTATAGGTTAGTGTTCTTGTTATATTGAGTCTATAGGTTTGTGTTGTTGTATTGAGTCTATAGGTTTGTGTAGCTGTTATGTTGAGCCTATAGGTTTGTGTTGCTGTTATATTGAGCCTATAGGTTTGTGTTGTTGTTATAATGAGCCCATAGGTTTGTGTTGTTGTTATATTGAGCCTATAGGTTTGTGTTGTTGTTATATTGAGCCGATAGGTTTTTGTTGTTATATTTAGCCAATAGGTTTTTGATGTTGTTATAATGAGCCTATAGGTTGTGTTGTTGTTATAATGAGCCTATAGGTTTGTGTTGTTGTTATATTGAGCCTATAGGTCTGTGTTGTTGTTATTTTGAGTCTATAGGTTTGTGTTGTTGTATTGAGTCTATAGGTTTGTGCGGTTGTTATGTTGATTCTATAGGTTTGAGTTGTTGTTATAATGAGTCTATAGGTTTGTGTTGTTGTTATATTGAGCCTATAGGTTTGTGTTGTTGTTATAATGAGCCTTTAGGTTTGTGTTGTTTTTATAATGAGCCTATAGGTTTGTGTTGTGTTTATATTGAGCCTATAGGTTTGCGTTGTTGTTATATTGAGCCTATAGGTTTGTGTTGTTGTTATTGTGAGTCTATAGGTTTGTGTTGTTGTTACATTGAGCCTATAGGTTTGTGGTGTTTTTCTATTGAGCCTATAGGTTTTTCTTGTTATATTTAGCCAATAGGTTTGTGTTGTTATATTGAGCCTATAGGTTTGTGTTGTTATATTGAGCCTATAGGTTTGTGTTGTTGTTATATTGAGCCTATAGTTTTGTGTTCTTGTTATATAGAGCCTATAGGTTTGTTTTGTTATATTGAGTCTATAGGTTTGTGTTATTGTATTGAGTCTATAGGTTTGTGCAGTTGTTATGTTGAGCCTATAGGTTTGTGTTGTTGTTATATTGAGGCTTTAGGTTTGTGTTGTTGTTATATTGAGCATATAGGTTTGTGTTGTTGTTTTTTGAGTCTATAGGTTTGTGTTGTTTTTACAATGAGCCTATAGGTTTGTGTTGTTTTTCTATTGAGCCTATAGGTTTTTCTTGTTATATTGAGCCAATAGGTTTGTGTTGTTATATTGAGCCTATTGGTTTGTGTTGTTATATTGAGCCTATAGGTTTGTGTTGTTGTTATATTTAGCCTATAGGTTTGTGTTGTTGTTATAATGAGCCTATAGGTTTGTGTTGTTGTTATATTTAGCCTATAGGTTTGTGTTGTTGTTATAATGAGCCTATAGGTTTGTGTTGTTGTTATATTGATTCTATAGGTTTGTGTTGTTGTTATATTGAGCCGATAGGTTTTTGTTGTTATATTTAGCCAATAGGTTTTTGATGTTGTTATAATGAGCCTATAGGTTTGTGTTGTTGTTATAATGAGCCTATAGGTTTCTGTTGTTGTTATATTGAGCCTATAGGTTTGTGTTGTTGTTATTTTGAGTCTATAGGTTTGTGTTGTTGTATTGAGTCTATAGGTTTGTGCGGTTGTTATGTTGAGTCTATAGGTTTGAGTTGTTGTTATATTGAGTCTATAGGTTTGTGTTGTTGTTATATTGAGCCTATAGGTTTGTGTTGTTGTTATAATGAGACTTTAGGTTTGTGTTGTTTTTATAATGAGCCTATAGGTTTGTGTTGTGTTTATATTGAGCCTATAGGTTTGTGTTGTTGTTATATTGAGCCTATAGGTTTGTGTTGTTGTTATTGTGAGTCTATAGGTTTGTGTTGTTGTTACATTGAGCCTATAGGTTTGTGTTGTTTTTCTATTGAGCCTATAGGTTTTTCTTGTTATATTGAGCCAATAGGTTTGTGTTGTTATATTGAGCCTATAGGTTTGTGTTGTTATATTGAGCCTATAGGTTTGTGTTGTTGTTATATTGAGCCTATAGTTTTGTGTTCTTGTTATATTGTGCCTATAGGTTTGTTTTGTTATATTGAGTCTATAGGTTTGTGTTATTGTATTGAGTCTATAGGTTTGTGCAGTTGTTATGTTGAGCCTATAGGTTTGTGTTGTTGTTATATTGAGCCTTTAGGTTTGTGTTGTTGTTATATTGAGCATATAGGTTTGTGTTGTTGTTTTTTGAGTCTATAGGTTTGTGTTGTTGTTACATTGAGCCTATAGGTTTGTGTTGTTTTTCTATTGAGCCTATAGGTTTTTCTTGTTATATTGAGCCAATAGGTTTGTGTTGTTATATTGAGCCTATTGGTTTGTGTTGTTATATTGAGCCTATAGGTTTGTGTTGTTGTTATATTTAGCCTATAGGTTTGTGTTGTTGTTATAATGAGCCTATAGGTTTGTGTTGTTGTTATATTGATTCTATAGGTTTGTGTTGGTGTTACATTGACCCTATACGTTTGTGTTATTGTTATATTGAGTCTATAGGTTTGTGTTGTTATATTAAGCCTATAGGTTTGTGTTGTTGTTATAATGAGCCTATAAGTTTGTGTTGTTGTTATATTGAGTCTATTGGTTTGTGTTGTTGTTATATTGAGCCTATAGGTTTGTGTTGTTGTTATATTGAGTCTATAGGTTTGTGTTGTTGTTTTATGGAAACTATGCGTTTGTGTTGTTGGTATATTGAGTCTATTAGTTTGTGTTTTTGTTATATTGAGCCTATAGGTTTGTGTTGTTGTTATAATGAGCCTATAAGTTTGTGTTGTTGTTATATTGAGTCTATTGGTTTGTGTTGTTGTTATAATGAGCCTATAGGTTTGTGTTGTGTTTATATTGAGCCTATAGGTTTGTGTTGTTGTTATATTGAGCCCATAGGTTGGTGTTGTTGTTATATTGAGCATATAGGTTTGTGTTGTTGTTATTTTGAGTCTATAGGTTTGTGTTGTTGTTACATTGATCCTATAGGTTTGTGTTGTTTTTCTATTGAGACCATACGTTTTTCTTGTTATATTGAGCCAATAGGTTTGTGTTGTTATATTGAACCTATTGGTTTGTGTTGTTATATTGAGCCTATAGGTTTGTGTTGTTGTTATATTTAGCCTATAGGTTTGTGTTGTTGTTATATTTAGCCTATAGGTTTGTGTTGTTTTTCTATTGAGCCTATAGGTTTTTCTTGTTATATTGAGCCAATAGGTTTGTGTTGTTATATTAAGACTATAGGTTTGTGCAGTTGTTATGTTGAGCCTATAGGTTTGTGTTGTTGTTATAATGAGCCTATAGGTTTGTGTTGTGTTTATATTGAGCCTATAGGTTTGTGTTGTTGTTATATTGAGCCCATAGGTTGGTGTTGTTGTTCTATTGAGCATATAGGTTTGTGTTGTTGTTATTTTGAGTCTATAGGTTTGTGTTGTTGTTACATTGAGCCTATAGGTTTGTGTTGTTTTTCTATTGAGCCTATACGTTTTTCTTGTTATATTGAGCCAATACGTTTGTGTTGTTATATTGAGCCTATTGGTTTGTGTTGTTATATTGAGCCTATAGGTTTGTGTTGTTGTTATATTTAGCCTATAGGTTTGTGTTGTTGTTATAATGAGCCTATAGGTTTGTGTTGTTGTTATATTTAGCCTATAGGTTTGTGTTGTTGTTATTGTGAGTCTATAGGGTTGTGTTGTTGTTACATTGAGCCTATAGGTTTGTGTTGTTTTTCTATTGAGCCTATAGGTTTTTCTTGTTATATTGAGCCAAGAGGTTTGTGTTGTTATATTGAGCCTATAGGTTTGTGTTGTTATATTGAGCCTATAGGTTTGTGTTGTTGTTATATTGAGCCTATAGTTTTGTGTTCTTGTTATATTGAGCCTATAGGTTTGTTTTGTTATATTGAGTCTATAGGTTTGTGTTGTTGTATTGAGTCTATAGGTTTGTGCAGTTGTTATGTTGAGCCTATAGGTTTGTGTTGTTGTTATATTGAGCCTTTAGGTTTGTGTTGTTGTTATATTGAGCCTATAGGTTTGTGTTGTTGTTATATTGAGCATATAGGTTTGTGTTGTTGTTTTTTGAGTCTATAGGTTTGTGTTTTTGTTACATTGAGCCTATAGGTTTGTGTTGTTTTTCTATTGAGCCTATAGGTTTTTCTTGTTATATTGAGCCAATAGGTTTGTGTTGTTATATTAAGACTATAGGTTTGTGCAGTTGTTATGTTGAGCCTATAGGTTTGTGTTGTTGTTATAATGAGCCTATAGGTTTGTGTTGTGTTTATATTGAGCCTATAGGTTTGTGTTGTTGTTATATTGAGCCCATAGGTTGGTGTTGTTGTTCTATTGAGCATATAGGTTTGTGTTGTTGTTATTTTGAGTCTATAGGTTTGTGTTGTTGTTACATTGAGCCTATAGGTTTTGTGTTGTTTTTCTATTGAGCCTATACGTTTTTCTTGTTATATTGAGCCAATACGTTTGTGTTGTTATATTGAGCCTATAGGTTTGTGTTGTTGTTATATTTAGCCTATAGGTTTGTGTTGTTGTTATAATGAGCCTATAGGTTTGTGTTGTTGTTATATTTAGCCTATAGGTTTGTGTTGTTGTTATTGTGAGTCTATAGGTTTGTGTTGTTGTTACATTGAGCCTATAGGTTTGTGTTGTTTTTCTATTGAGCCTATAGGTTTTTCTTGTTATATTGAGCCAAGAGGTTTGTGTTGTTATATTGAGCCTATAGGTTTGTGTTGTTATATTGAGCCTATAGGTTTGTGTTGTTGTTATATTGAGCCAATAGTTTTGTGTTCTTGTTATATTGAGCCTATAGGTTTGTTTTGTTATATTGAGTCTATAGGTTTGTGTTGTTGTATTGAGTCTATAGGTTTGTGCAGTTGTTATGTTGAGCCTATAGTTTTGTGTTCTTGTTATATTGAGCCTATAGGTTTGTTTTGTTATATTGAGTCTATAGGTTTGTGTTGTTGTATTGAGTCTATAGGTTTGTGCAGTTGTTATGTTGAGCCTATAGGTTTGTGTTGTTGTTATATTGAGCCTATACGTTTGTGTTGTTGTTATATTGAGCCCATAGGTTGGTGTTGTTGTTATATTGAGCATATAGGTTTGTGTTGTTATTATTTTGAGTCTATAGGTTTGTGTTGTTGTTATACTGAGCCTATAGGTTTGTGTTGTTGTTATATTGAGCATATAGGTTTGTGTTGTTGTTTTTTGAGTCTATAGGTTTGTGTTGTTGTTACATTGAGCCTATAGGTTTGTGTTGTTTTTCTATTGAGCCTATAGGTTTTTCTTGTTATATTGAGCCAATAGGTTTGTGTTGTTATATTAAGACTATAGGTTTGTGCAGTTGTTATGTTGAGCCTATAGGTTTGTGTTGTTGTTATAATGAGTCTACAGGTTTGTGTTGTTGTTATAATGAGCCTATAGGTTTTTGTTGTGTTTATATTGAGCCTATAGGTTTGTGTTGTTGTTATATTGAGCCCATAGGTTGGTGTTGTTGTTATATTGAGCATATAGGTTTGTGTTGTTGTTATATTGAGCCAATAGGTTTGTGTTGTTATATTGAGCCTATTGGTTTGTGTTGTTATATTGAGCCTATAGGTTTGTGTTGTTGTTATATTTAGCCTATAGGTTTTGTGTTGTTGTTATAATGAGCCTATAGGTTTGTGTTGTTGTTATATTTAGCCTATAGGTTTGTGTTGTTGTTATAATGAGCCTATAGGTTTGTGTTGTTGTTATATTGATTCTATAGGTTTGTGTTGTTGTTACATTGACCCTATACGTTTGTGTTATTGTTATATTGAGTCTATAGGTTTGTGTTGTTATATTAAGCCTATAGGTTTGTGTTGTTGTTATAATGAGCCTATAAGTTTGTGTTGTTGTTATATTGAGTCTATTGGTTTGTGTTGTTGTTATATTGAGCCTATAGGTTTGTGTTGTTGTTATATTGAGCCTATAGGTGTGTGTTGTTGTTATTGTGAGTCTATAGGTTTGTGTTGTTGTTACATTGAGCCTATAGGTTTGTGTTGTTTTTCTATTGAGCCTATAGGTTTTCCTGTTATATTGAGCCAATAGGTTTGTGTTGTTATATTGAGCCTATAGGTTTGTGTTGTTATATTGAGCCTATAGGTTTGTGTTGTTGTTATATTGAGCCTATAGTTTTGTGTTCTTGTTATATTGAGCCTATAGGTTTGTTTTGTTATATTGAGTCTATAGGTTTGTGTTGTTGTATTGAGTCTATAGGTTTGTGCAGTTGTTATGTTGAGCCTATAGGTTTGTGTTGTTGTTATATTGAGCCTTTAGGTTTGTGTTGTTGTTATATTGAGCCTATAGGTTTGTGTTGTTGTTATATTGAGCATATAGGTTTGTGTTGTTGTTTTTTGAGTCTATAGGTTTGTGTTTTTGTTACATTGAGCCTATAGGTTTGTGATGTTTTTCTATTGAGCCTATAGGTTTTTCTTGTTATATTGAGCCAATAGGTTTGTGTTGTTATATTAAGACTATAGGTTTGTGCAATTGTTATGTTGAGCCTATAGGTTTGTGTTGTTGTTATAATGAGCCTATAGGTTTGTGTTGTGTTTATATTGAGCCTATAGGTTTGTGTTGTTGTTATATTGAGCCCATAGGTTGGTGTTGTTGTTATATTGAGCATATAGGTTTGTGTTGTTGTTATTTTGAGTCTATAGGTTTGTGTTGTTGTTACATTGAGCCTATAGGTTTGTGTTGTTTTTCTATTGAGCCTATACGTTTTTCTTGTTATATTGAGCTAATAGGTTTGTGTTGTTATATTGAGCCTATTGGTTTGTGTTGTTATATTGAGCCTATAGGTTTGTGTTGTTGTTATATTTAGCCTATAGGTTTGTGTTGTTGTTATAATGAGCCTATAGGTTTGTGTTGTTGTTATTTTTAGCCTATAGGTTTGTGTTGTTGTTATAATGAGCCTATAGGTTTGTGTTGTTGTTATATTGATTCTATAGGTTTGTGTTGTTGTTACATTGACCCTATACGTTTGTGTTATTGTTATATTGAGTCTATAGGTTTGTGTTGTTATATAAGCCTATAGGTTTGTGTTGTTGTTACATTGACCCTATACGTTTGTGTTATTGTTATATTGAGTCTATTGGTTTGTGTTGTTGTTATATTGAGCCTATAGGTTTGTGTTGTTGTTATATTGAGTCTATAGGTTTGTGTTGTTGTTATATTGAGTCTATAGGTTTGTGTTGTTGTATTATGGAAACTATATGTTTGTGTTGTTGGTATATTGAGTCTATTAGTTTGTGTTTTTGTTATATTGAGCCTATAGGTTTGTGTTGTTATTATATTGAGTCTATTAGTTCGTGTTTTTGTTATAATGAGCCTATAGGTTTGTGTTGTTGTTATATTGAGTCTATTAGTTTGTGTTTTTGTTATAATGAGCCTATAGGTTTGTGTTGTTGTTATATTGAGTCTATTAGTTTGTGTTTTTGTTATAATGAGCCTATAGGTTTGTGTTGTTGTTATATTGAGTCTATTAGTTTGTGTTTTTGTTATAATGAGCCTATAGGTTTGTGTTGTTGTTATATTGAGTCTATTAGTTTGTGTTTTTGTTATAATGAGCCTATAGGTTTGTGTTGTTGTATTGAGTCTATAGGTTTGTGCAGTTGTTATGTTGAGCCTGTAGGTTTGTGTTGTTGTTACATTGAGCCTATAGGTTTGTGTTGTTATTATGAGCCTATAGGTTTGTGTTGTTTTCTCTTTGCTACCTCGTGTGTGAAGCATTTCCTCCTTCAGAGACCTGAATGCTGGCAGACTTTGTTGATACACCTTTGATAGATAATTGTCAGATGACTTTGTTTTGACACAGGCTGGAAACTGTTTTATTTTTTATAAATTCTCTGAGTGGATTTATTTCATGTCCTGACTCTGAGCAGCAGACAGAACTCTACCAGTAGATATTCTGTTCCACCGTTTACATGGAACGGTTGTTTTCGTCTGATCGGTTTAATTAAAGGTTTTTAAACAGCAGACTGAAGCAGAGAAGAGAGACGAGGCAGTGAGTCAACTGATCTCTGTATCTGTGAGAATAACCATTTCTGTATTGTATGAATGGTCACTGCATAAGTTAAAGATAGTTAGGAGGTAAGTGGTACATACACTATATATATATATATATATATATATTTATATATTTATATATACATGTATGATGTACTAAACCTGCATGAAGAGCTTTAGCAGAGGCAGAAATGAGAAGCCACAGTTGCAGATAGAGTGAGGCTGACAAAAAGTAAAACAGGGTTAGAGCTTGACATCTGGTTCAGGTTTGGTCCTGATCCTGATCCTGTGATGAAGCCTTCTGGAATCTTTACCAGGGTAACTCTGGAGAGATTTAGCCTCAACCACTACTAAAGTGTATCAGTGCTGAATGAACCCTGTTTACCAGTGTCGTTTAAAAAGGAGCTGTTCCAATCCGACTAGTAACAAATGTAATAATGATGATATTAATAATCCTGTGATGTATTGAACAAATGAGCTATAATTGTCCTGTGATTTTTATTATGCTACATAATGTGCAAATGTATGTGGTCAGCAGTAGTTCCATTAAGTCCACTGGTAAATGTCAAATCCACTATTCTATAATACGGTTAACATTAATCGTCTCTGTGTGAAAGAAGAGATTAAAGATAAACAAAGAGACAGAAAGGAGCCAAATGGACGAGAAAACAGCAGATAATGACAGAAACCAACCAAATGTCAGTCAGACTCCTGAAGAGTTGAAGATCCAATCACAGGACAATAATCAGGTCAGAGTACATCGTCAGCTCTTGCTGCCTTAAGACTTTGCATGTGGAGGGTTTTCCTGTCCCTTCTGCTGGCTCACTAATCCGGCTTCTTATTGAGTCACAGCAGGGGGTAGCCTCCAATCAGGATAACTGGACTGACTGAGCATGGGTGGGCCAGACCAGCGATTGAACAACCCAGAATAAATAAACGTTCCTGCAAACCGCACATATGTTCAAACTTCACGTTTCTTCAAGGCTATTTTCATATTTATATTGTAACAAAGTTGTGCTTTAGGTCTGGTTGGTTTAGACACAAAAACATCATGTTAGGAAAAATGAAAATCACTGCTGGAGAATGTGTCAGTGTTGCTGAGGCAGCAACGGCACGGAGTGAGCCGTCGTTTTCATGACGTATCCATGCAACCCAGGGAGGTTTGAAAAAACAGCTAGTAGCAATTAGCAGCTAACTCCAAGAAAAATATAATTAATCACTGAAAATGTAATGTAATAAAATATATATATATATATATATATATATATATATATATATATATACACACACTACCAGTCAAATATTTGGACACAGTTACCCATCCACTTGAATGGGAAACTGTGTCCAAATTTTTGACTGGTAGTGTATATATATATATATATATATATATATATATATATATTTGTGTGCTATCTAAAGTCACATCCTGGGGTTTTTCAGTCACCAGTTTCCAGTCTTTAGTCTCTCGCTTGCTCACGGCAGTGTCTCACCTAGGTGTCACCCCACCATCACCCCCTCCTCCACCCAGTAAGAAATCAGCTCCTATGCATATAATCTGAATGTAAAATGATAGTTATTGCAGAAATGTTGATCTGATACTATGAAACATTTAAATTTAATGTATCTGTTTTGCAGAAATGCTCGATTCCACCATATTACTCTGACAGCTGAGCAGGATTCAGACCACAGTGAGACACAGACAACTCTAAGCTACAACACATCTTAGACCATCTGCAGTCTCCACACAACTATGTGTTTACAGCTGCAGAGGTCACGCAGATTCCCATGAATGCAAGTGACCTACTACACTTGTGTCCATTATAACACAAACAATGTAATGTAATGGTTTTTGTGGGTTTTTTAAGTTGCTGAAAAAATACTATTTTTGACCAAAAACAGAATCTGTAAACTTGCATGTTGCTGTCCTGCACAGATTAATGCTGGCAAAAGAAAAGGCCTTTATTTTTCTAATAGCTCTTCAAATCTACTAAAAACTTGTTGAACTGAAGAACAAATTACCTTCAAAAAATGTGTTTTATATTTCAGATCTGTATGAAACAACCATATGTAAGATACCACATGTAAGTGTCATGTTTAGTTTTAGCATTATTAGTATAGCATTCAGAGGAAGCAGTAAGAGCACCTATAGCACATGGTTCTTGGTATAAAGTGTTCTTGGGGATTAGGCTGCAGGCTTTAGCATATGGCTAATAGGTGGGGGATGGGAGGCGATCTAAGCTTCAGTCTCTACAGCTGAGAATAGTCAGTGTTATCATAGCATTCGTATGATAACACTGCTCTGTGGGTTGGTCCACAATGAGAAGTGGTTGCACCAGAATCACAGATACAATCTAAGTTCAACACTGGAATCCGCAGACTGCTCTGTTTGGTGTCCAAGTTTGTTTAGTACCTTTTGTCTCTATGACCTAAAGCAAAACTGATTTTTGATAGAAATTGTGTGTAGCTGGAATAAACTTCTCAACCTGACTGTCTTTCTTTTTCTTTGCTCTTTGCGTCTCTTTCTTCGACTGAAGGCAGCTCTACGGATGACTTCCAGGAGAAGCTGCCTGAAAATGTGTCCTGTTATTCCCACAAGCCACATTTCCAATGCATAGTGACTGAGGATAGTCAAGTTCTTAATGGTTTTAAATCGATGTGTAATCTATTTAAATAGAGACATGTTAATAAAAAATTATTCAAAATTTGCTAATTAATTTATTCATATTTTGACATTTTACAAAAAAAGAGAACACAATGTAAAAACAACTTCTTCTTATTTAAACTTACCAACCGACCGACCAGTCAACCCTGAAATACACCAAACAGACAAGAAAAGTACTTTGGTGGAGAGTGAAAAACAAAGTAAAGCTACAGCTTCAGTGTGTCGGTCTGTAAATGTCACGTTGGTGAAACTGGAATTCCAATGGCATAACAAACGTAACACTGGGCAGGTATTAACCTCGGACAATCAGAAGTCTTCTTTGAAACAGAAATGTTGTGTTGATATGTCCTGGTGGGTCTATAGGTAAAAACCATGCAACGTAACGATCTAGAGTAAAGTATGACACTGAGAATTAACAGGGACGGTGATTGGCCCAGGTCTGGGGCCCTACAGTTCGTACAGGTAGTCGTACAAAATATCCTTCAGTGTTGGAGTGGGTGCATCAGTCAGGGTTCATCATGCTGTATATTGCACAGGTTTTCATGGTTGTTCCCTCTGCAGCTGTGGGTACCTCTGCTGTGCTCCTTTAAGGGTGGGAGACGTGGCCAGAAGCAGGTCTGAGGTCTGCCAAAATGTCTAGAGGGTGCAGGAAGGTGACAAGCTTTCCTCTGGTTTCACCCACCGAAGTGTCAGACATGTCTGCTGCGATGCTCCGCCTCATCTCTTCTTCTTGCTGTGTCGGAGTATCTTCTTCCTCCTGAGGATCATCTCGTAGAGTTTCTCCAGGCCGGGCTGCAGGCCCTGCCCGTCCAGAGCCGAGCAGCCCTGTGTGTGGTGCAGCGTGGATGAGCTCAGCTCATGGAGGGCCAACAGCTTCTCTACCTGAAACATCACAAAGTGACTTAATGATCAAATATCAGCTATCTGCTGATCTGGTGACAATCATTCATGTACAAGAACTCAACACAAGGGTTGGGCATCGTCTGGTTTTCAACGATTCTGATCCCAGTTCCCATTCTGCATTCCACGATTCCATTTCTTTAAGAGCGGAAGGACGGGGGCGGGGGAGGAGGGGGAGTTGCATTTATTTCACTGAAGAAAAATGTTTATAAATAAAAACCTTCATACAAGCCATTGTGTATAAAGAATGTACATATATATACGTATATATATTTATATATACGTATATATACACACACACACACATATATATATATATATATATATATACACATATATACATATATATGTGTATATATGTACATATATATGTATGTGTGAAGAGTCTTGTTTTGGCCGTCCAACAATTCAAACCTCAAAGTTGATTAAAATGTTGAACATAAAATGATATAAGAACATGAGAGCAGCTTTAGAAAAGTAGGAACATTGAATGTTTGGCAGTTTAACTTCATGTTTACCTTGAATGTTCAAACAGAAAGTTCTAGTCTGTTATCTAAGAAACCATTTCAACACCATCAAGCCATTCATGGAACAATAAGTACCTCTGAAGCTGGCATGGCTCCTTCCTGGTCCTGTTTGTTTGCCAGAACCAGCACTGGCACCCCCTGGTTCTCTGGCGACCGGGTGATCCGATGAAGTTCCACTTTGGCCTCCTCCAAGCGCTCCGCCTCAGCTGCATCCACCACAAACACCAGCCCATCCGTCCTCCTGGTGTAGGACTTCCAAAGGGGCCTCAGTTTCTCCTGACCTCCTACATCCCACACCTGGAACGTGGTGCTGCTGGTTTTGGAGTTCCCCATGGGCACTTTAATCCGCTCCATGTTGAAACCTTTGGTTGGGATCGTCTCCACAAACTCCTGCAGCTTGAGTCTGTAGAGGAGGGAGGTTTTCCCTGCAGAGTCCAAACCAATCACCACTACATGTAAAGACTGGAAACTGGGGAGGAAAGGGGTGTTGGGGGCAATTTCTGTTAACTGGTTCCCCATGTTTAGGTCCTGTTAAATGAAATAATCCCTCTAGACAGCTGCAGAGCCTTTAGAGCCTGTTTATCTGGAGAAGCTTTAATGGCTGCCAGATGGATGATCACAGTTCACAGTCCTGGTCTCACTTCAAAGGCTGGTGCAGGAAGACAGGGGGGGGGACAAACCGCTGTCTGCTCTCACTGAGCACCTGGGGGAGAAAAAGAGGGGAGGGGAGGAAGACATGAGTCAGCTACAATACTGGGGGTGCTGGGCTGTCAGTAATAGACTAGCTGAAAACAGTCAGTAATTAGACTAGCTGAAAACACTGTAGTCTGTGTGTCAGGACAGGTTTGTAACCTTTCAAAATCAACACCACAGAAGAAGATGATCACAGTAATGGTTCAGCAGATCTACACTGGAGGGGCATAAAACTCAACAGTCTGCAGCACAAACCAAACCAGAAAGTCTGACGTGTTTCATCAGGTGTCGTTCTGTCTGGATAAGGCTGGGATTATAATAGAGATATCATGTGTTTTATCAGGTGTTGTTCTGTCTGGATAAGGCTGGGATTATAATAGAGATATCATGTGTTTTATCAGGTGTTGTTCTGTCTGGATAAGGCTGGGATTATAATAGAGATATCATGTCTTTTATCAGGTGTTGTTCTGTCTGGATAAGGCTGGGATTATAATAAAGATATCATGTCTTTTATCAGGTGTTGTTCTGTCTGGATAAGGCTGGGATTATAATAGAGATATTGTGTTTCATCAGGTGTCGTTCTGTCTGGATAAGTCTGGGATTATAATAAAGATATCATGTGTTTTATCAGATGTCGTTCTGTCTGGATAAGGCTGGGATTATAATAGAGATATCATGTGTTTTATCAGATGTCGTTCTGTCTGGATAAGGCTGGGATTATAATAGAGATATCATGTGTTTTATCAGATGTCGTTCTGTCTGGATAAGTCTGGGATTATAACAAAGATATCATGTGTTTTATCAGATGTCGTTCTGTCTGGATAAGGCTGGGATTATAATAGAGATATCATGTGTTTTATCAGATGTCGTTCTGTCTGGATAAATCTGGGATTATAATAAAGATATCATGTGTTTTATCAGATGTCGTTCTGTCTGGATAAGGCTGGGATTATAATAGAGATATCATGTGTTTTATCAGATGTCGTTCTGTCTGGATAAGGCTGGGATTATAATAAAGATATCATGTCTTTTATCAGGTGTTGTTCTGTCTGGATAAGGCTGGGATTATAATAAAGATATCATGTGTTTTATCAGATGTCGTTCTGTCTGGATAAGGCTGGGATTATAATAGAGATATCATGTGTTTTATCAGATGTCGTTCTGTCTGGATAAGGCTGGGATTATAATAAAGATATCATGTGTTTTATCAGATGTCGTTCTGTCTGGATAAGGCTGGGATTATAATAGAGATATCATGTGTTTTATCAGATGTCGTTCTGTCTGGATAAGGCTGGGATTATAATAAAGATATCATGTCTTTTATCAGGTGTTGTTCTGTCTGGATAAGGCTGGGATTATAATAAAGATATCATGTGTTTTATCAGATGTCGTTCTGTCTGGATAAGGCTGGGATTATAATAGAGATATCATGTGTTTTATCAGATGTCGTTCTGTCTGGATAAGGCTGGGATTATAATAAAGATATCATGTGTTTTATCAGATGTCGTTCTGTCTGGATAAGGCTGGGATTATAATAGAGATATCATGTCTTTTATCAGGTGTTGTTCTGTCTGGATAAGGCTGGGATTATAATAGAGATATTGTGTTTCATCAGGTGTCGTTCTGTCTGGATAAGGCTGGGATTATAATAGAGATATCATGTCTTTTATCAGGTGTTGTTCTGTCTGGATAAAGCTGGGATTATAATAGAGATATCATGTCTTTTATCAGGTGTTGTTCTGTCTGGATAAAGCTGGGAATATAATAGAGATATCATGTCTTTTATCAGGTGTCGTTCTGTCTGGATAAAGCTGGGAATATAATAGAGATATCATGTCTTTTATCAGGTGTCGTTCTGTCTGGATAAGGCTGGGATTATAATAGAGATATCATGTCTTTTATCAGGTGTTCTGTCTGGATAAGGCTGGGAATATAATAGAGATATGTCTTTTATCAGGTGTTGTTCTGTCTGGATAAAACTGGGAATATAATAGAGATATCATGTGTTTTATCAGGTGTCGTTCTGTCTGGATAAGGCTGGGATTATAATAGAGATATCATGTCTTTTATCAGGTGTTCTGTCTGGATAAGGCTGGGATTATAATAGAGATATCATGTGTTTAACTTGTTTACACCATTTTCAAAAGTTTGCACCCAAATCTGCGTTCTCTTGTAAACAAACGGCCAAAACACATCAACAGCCTCATTCAGACAGCGTTTTCATCCGAGGCCTCCTTTATTCTGAACGCTGTGAAGCATCATGAGGCATCACTTTGTTCCTCCTCTGGAGGTCATAACAGCACCGGAACAGGCATCTGTATGAATGAAGAGGCCTGGAGTTGTGGAAAGGGTGTCAGAACGGTCCCTTAGTGTGCCCCAAAGTGTGCTCCAACATCAGCATGAAAAGGCTTCATTTAGCAACTTAACAAGAGTCATTTGAAGATGACGTATCCCCTCAATACACCCCAAACATTTTTACAACAAATGCATCAGTCTATGACACGTCCTCCATTCCTGTGGTGAGCCTGGAGTCCTGACTATATCCTTATATTCTGTGAAGACAACCAACCTTCAGTCACCTTAAAAAGATCTTTCCATGGAAAACTCAAAAAGCAAGATTTATACAAAATAAAAATGCTGAAAGAAAAAAAGACTACCTATCATGATTAATATGTTTGTGGACACAGATTTTATAGTTAGCCAGATTTGCTCCAGACAATGACTCACCTTAAAAATCACATTTCCATGGAAGCAACAAAAAAACTTAATTTGTAGAAAATTCAGAATCTCAAAAGGCAAAACTACTAATCATGGTTGAAATATGTAATAATATTGGCAAAGATAATTTTTAGTTTGAGATTAAAAAAAAGATTAGACAGAAGGTGATACTGACAAGTATGCAATCATTTTCATATCAGGGATATAAAAGAATGAATTTTAAAACTTCAGTGCAGTATTTAAAATCTTGATTTGTTAGATTCAGTTCTAATAATAGTCAGCTGTAGTGTTTTCTGTTTCCAGATGTCTCCTCTGCACAGAACTGGACAGACTAGAGTCACAAAGAGGCTCCAGCAGCGCAGAAAACCTCCAACCGGCTTTCCGTAGTCTGAATAACGTCAGCTTACAGGCTCCCGTTTGTACTTCGACTAAAGACACGAGTAACAACAGGAAAAGTCAAACGACTGCATAAAGTGCCACTTTAATTACGGAGTCAAAAAGTAGACCCTCCTCCTCGGAACTAGTGTCGCGAGCTTATCCCGCTCCTACAAAGTAAACACACTATAGATTTTAATAAAATAGTTATCATGTCTCACCTGGCCGCGCGTCCAAGCTCCTGAAACACGTCAACATTGTTGTTAATCGACGAGTTTGCGAACAATATCCAAGTTTAAAGGTAAAAATAATCCCAGTGATCTTTGTCAAAGGCAGCAGCACGTGAACGACGGAACTGACCGACCGACACTGGCAGCAGGAACGAGGCAGTGCCGGTAAAACACTCCCAACCCCCCGCGGATGACGTAAGGAGGCGAGGTTACGAATCCTACTGCGGTGACGACACAACCCGCCCTACTCTGCCTCTGATTGGCTCTATATGACGATGACGTTTTTTGTTTTTCTGAAAAGATGCTTACAAATATTGGTAGTTTAAGTTTCTTGGACTTGTTTCTTGTTACAGTAAAAATGACATTGTTCTAAAATGGTCCATGTCATCCAAAGCACAACTCAACCATGATAGTTGTGTTTCAGTGTTGTACATGTGTTTCACTTGCAATAAATACAAACTGTCACAGGGAAATGATAAGATATAACTGCACTGAAAGTTTTAGAATTACATTTGAAGAGTGGCTTCATGAACCAGACCTACAGAATATTTGTTTCAGTGAGACGAGTTGGACACTATCAAAGGAAGACAGACAGTATTAACTCCTGTAATTTAAAGGCCCACCCAAATTGACCTTCTGTTCCGTGCCAGAGGTGAGTCCACAAACCAGTCAAATTACAAGTTTCAGTTGCCATAGTGGACCATGATACCTGGAGTAGTCTATTTCTACATTGCAGTATTGATTGTTAGTGTTTTGATACTGGTGCCAAAACTAAACCCAGGTTTAGGTAATAATACTGAAACAATATGTTTTTCTATCTTACCTGGAGAAATATCATTTCTTTACATTTGTAAACCCTGATTTTTACAAGCAGCTTTGCCTTAATGACTTCCTAAATGAAATGAGTTAGATAAGGACATTTCTTTAAATACTTGATCATTTTTAATGACATGCAAAAGCATGAATTTGCAGTACTGTTCCCAGAGCAGTCAGCCACACAGGCAGTCAGTCCTCATTGTAAAGGGTATCAGTGCACTCTGCTGTCTGGAGGAGGAATGTCAGCCTTAAAGGACGACAAAGACACGAGTCAAAGTGAAGATAAACTGGAACATCATGTTCCAGTTACTTTACTGATGTCTGGAACTGAAAATGCTATATTAATGTAAAGTTTTAAATAATAATAATAATAATAATACTAATAATAAATTGAATGAATGAATCATTGAATGATCCACATGGGAAGGGATGTTTCATGGCCAGCATGGACAGGAGTGACCAAACAGGAAGACCTCAGAGAGCACATTCCTCCACCAAATCCACTGCCATTGAAACCAGTAACCAGGAAATGGTTTGCAGACAAAGCCAAACAAAAAGTCATCATAAATGTTCATCATGGACACATGATCAATGACTCTAAAAACAACGACAATAAACATGCTGTCACAGAAAATAGAATTATTTCCACAGAAAACAAGTGTGTGTGTGTATATATATATATATATATATATATATATATATATATATATATATATATATATATACTGACACATAAAGCTTATTATTTTTTTATTTTTTTATTTGTCCACATCAACATCTGCCTCAAAATCTAAGCAGCTCTTTCTTAGTCGTAGACTCATCCCTCTACAAAAGTTCACTGAAATCCTGTCATAACTTTTTGAGTATCCTGTAGACAAACAGATGGACTGTCTGGACATGTCAGTGTTGTTTGAGATGACACTGTTTAATGTATTCTGGTGAGGCTTCATTACATACAGTGAATAAACAAAATGACCGTAAACACAGAATCACACATTCGGTGATTACTGTGGTGAAGGATTTATCCATTGTCTGTTTCACACAAGCTGCCCAGTAGAGTATTATGTTGCCTGGAAACTCCATTTAACGAGGTCAGACTGGTAAAGAGAGACGGACAGCTGAGCAGTTCTGCACTGTGGCTGCTGCTTCATCTCCAGGACGAACGTCAGGTGAGTAAACGCTCAGATACACTGTTCCATATGCTGTTTACAGCAAACCATCACAAGGGTGACCCAAATATACGTCACATATTAGGGATTTTAAGGAATATCCTGGTTTGTTGTTGATTAAATACCTTGATTTTAGTTGAATTTTGCTATTTTTATCACTGCCACCAGGGTGGGGTGACGGTTATGTGATCATCCATGGTGGTTTGTGTACATGATAGTTTTATTTCTATGAAATCCTGTGGAGGGATGAGCCCTGGGCCAAGAAGAGTTGATTGGATTATGAGACAGATCCGGATGTCGATCCAGATGTTTTGGGTTTTTTTCTTCGTTTCTGTTAACATTATAAGAAAACACCCAGAGAGTCTGGAAATAGTTTCCAAATGAAACCACAACAAAAGACTCTGATAAATGTTCATCTATATATATATATATATATATATATATATATAGATATATGATTACACCTCTACAAGCTGCGGTTTTTCAATACGGAAGCCTCACTGCAGATAACTGCTGCAGGAATAGTGACTTGACTTTAGTCAAAACTACAGAGGCTCAGTGGATCCAAACCCATAAAGGTGTGTGTCTGAACATGTTCCAAAGGCTAATGAAGATTGGTCTAACCTGAGGCCCACAGCTGTTTTATTATCTTCATGTTCTAATGTTATTATGGCATGGAAAACATGTCAAAAATATAAGTCTGAAAAATGAAATAATGTAACTACTGTATATAATGAACACGAAATAGTTGAAGGAGCACCTGGACCTACTTTATTGGTTCACACAGTGATTATGAATGAATTAATATCAAGAGGTCGGGCAGATTTGGATCAGCTCTTCCCCATCATGTCACAAAATTGACAATTATTGATCTCATGCATCCATCAAAATGCCATACAGGGTTACCCTTGTCCGTGTCTTTAAGTACATGATGGGATACAGTCTATCTAGCATTTATAGTAGCTGTCCTCAAAAGCCACCCGACAGAATTCATTGAAATTTCATCCATGTTTTGTAGAAGCCCTTAAGATCTGCATCTCATAACTGGTTTCTTCAGTTTTCTCATGTTTCCATTTTTTCACACATTTGAATTTTGGTGATTTTCATGTAAGTTTGCTGACGTTCACCGATGATAAAGGTTACGGTCTGTTCCCATCCAGTAGTGGGGGCATCTGTGTCTTTGGACACAAATTGTCTAGTTTATAATGTGTCAATGAAGAGAAATCAAGTGTATTTTGTCAACTAATATTTATTTATTTATTGCTATTTCAAGTAAAATATTAAGACATATTTCATTTAATGGCTGTACTTTGAAATACTTTTTGTATGAGTACTGTACATACTTATACTGTTTGTTATCTATCATTAGAAGTTTCTGCTGTTTGATCTGGAAACTGTTTGTAATGAGTTTAATGGGAGTGACGTTCGCAGAGGTGTCCTCTCTCTGACTGCTTTCTAGATCAGTTTGCTAAGACAGGATGAATTATTGATTAGTGTTAACTGTGATTTGCACTGAAGGTTAAAATCACCTGCTTTATATGTAATATTCAATCATCATCAGAGACACAAAGGTCTGAAACTCTGACTGAAGTTACATCCAATGGTTGGCCCTCATTCCTTGGTTTTATCATTTAAATATATATGTACTGAATTCTACATCTGTTTAATATTCACTGTAAACCCATAAGCTGGGTCACAATAATAGAAATGAAGATTCATCATTTAGTTCATTAAATGGGGCGTACTGGGTGCTGTAGGTGTGCAGGGTGTGACACAGGAAAGAGATCAGTAATCAGAGGAGCTGAGGTTGTATCTGGTAACTCTATTATCAGATCATGATGCAGGTAGACAGAGAAGAAGGTGTGTGTCTAAATATTCTTGTGGCGACAAAATATATTGCATGCTAATTAAAATCCTGCATGCTGTTCTTGGTTGAGGACCTGCTAATGTTTGAGTTATAATGGGAGACTAAACACTGGGTTCAAAGGGTTTCACTGTTCCAAAACCATCACAGGGCATCAGATGGGTGTGGGTTCTATTTTCATTCATTTATTTATTTTCTGTAACCGCTTAGGGGGCAGATCTGGAACCAAATGTACTTTGTCATTTATGAAAGACCTCATTTTATGTGATATTTGGAGACAACTTCATCCCCAAGACAGGGATTATTCCCTCTATTCCTGCCCCCACAACTCCTACACATGACTCAACTCTTTTTTAATGTCTGTATCAGATCAGATTCAACTTTATTGTCTTGATCACAGTACAAGTACAGTACAGCCACACATGTGGAGGTGGAATATCAGCCTCGACTTATTGCAGCCCATTCTGCACTACAGTCAGAATTTTGCCAGTATGTAAGGGATCAAATCTTTTTTTCTTGTAATACTAATTGTCAAAATACAAACACCTTTATACTATGGGACACCCTGAAGGCTTTTTCACAGGGCCAAATCATATCCTACACGACTGGCCTGAACAAGAACCACACAGCACAATTATCCAGACTGGAAAAAGAAATGGCCTTATTAGAACAAGAGCACAAAAGATCTAGATGTAAAGAAGCATATCGTTTTCTAGTAAATAAAAAAACTTGAATATAACACCCTCAATACCTAAGACCCATTCTTAGGTCTAACCAGAAATATTATGAGCTCAGAGACAAAGCAGACAAGGTCTTGGCCTGGCAGCTAAAAGCAGAGGAAAAGTTCAAGAACTATAAATTCACTTCAAATAAACAATAAAGGCAAAACCTCCAACCCTGAAGAAATAAACAACGTATTTAAACAATAATATTCCCAGCTTTACACGTCAGAAGCACCACCTGAAAACATGGAGATGGATGTTTTTTTTCCCCACTATAAAATTGCCCAATCTCACAAACCAGGCCCGTGAACATCTAGATACACAGCCATTGAAATAAATAAGGTTATATCCTCTACAATCAAACAAATGGCCTGGTGATGACGGCGTTTTACAAGGAATTTAGAGACGTGCTTATAGCTCTTCTAATGAAGGTCAAAAACCCAAAGCTTACCTGATTCATTTTCTTTAGCCACCATTACCGTAATTCAGAAAAGGATAAAGATTATTTAAAATGCTCATCATACCGGCCAATTTCCCTTCTTAACTCTACAAAATAATTTCTAAAGCAGTGTCCATTAGGCTCACGTAATACCTGCCTTCTCTCATAAATAAAGATCAAACAGGCTTTTTATGAAAAACCATTCCTCTACTAACAACCTCCACACATTATTTAACATGATACATATCTAAAATACAAGAGATTATATTATAATATCATTAGACGCTGAAAAGGCCTTTGATCGGCTCAAATGGACATATCTTTTTCAACTCCTCTCCAGATTTAATTTCAGAACCTCATTTATTAATTAGGTTAAGACATTGTATTTTAAGCCCCAGGCCAAGATCAGCTCCAATGGTGTTATATCACCCATTTTTACACTCTTTAGAGGCAGCAGACAGACTGTCATCTGAGCCCTTTGCTGTTTGTTCTGGCCATAGAGTACAGTGGGCGACAGAGGCAAACGCACTGCAAAAGTCACAACACAACACATTAAGAAAAACACGCTGCTAAAGCTACAACACAACAAATTAAGAAACACATGCTGCTAAAGCTACAACACAACACATTAAGAAAATAGTGCTGCTAAAGCTACAACACAACACATTAAAGAAAAACACGCTGCTAAAGCTACAACACAACACATTAAGAAAAACATGCTGCTAAAGCTACAACACAACACATTAAGAAAAACACGCTGCTAAAGCTACAACACAACACATTAAGAAAAACACGCTGCTAAAGCTACAACACAACAAATTAAGAAACACATGCTGCTAAAGCTACAACACAACACATTAAGAAAATAGTGCTGCTAAAGCTACAAAACAACAAATTAAGAAACACATGCTGCTAAAGCTACAACACAACACATTAAGAAAATAGTGCTGCTAAAGCTACAACACAACACATTAAAGAAAAACACGCCACTAAAGCTACAACACAACACATAAAGGAAAACATGCTGCTAAAGCTACAACACAACACATTAAGAAAAACATGCTGCTAAAGCTACAACACAACACATTAAGAAAAACATGCTGCTAAAGCTACAACACAACACATTAAGGAAAACACGCTGCTAAAGCTACAACACAACACATTAAGAAAAACACGCTGCTAAAGCTACAACACAACACATTAAGGAAAACATGCTGCTAAAGCTACAACACAGCACATTAAGGAAAACACGCTGCTAAAGCTACAACACAACACGTAAAGGAAAACATGCTGCTAAAGCTACAACACAACACATTAAGAAAAACACGCTGCTAAAGCTACAACACAACACATTAAGAAAAACACGCTGCTAAAGCTACAACACAACACATTAAGAAAATAGTGCTGCTAAAGCTACAACACAACACATTAAGAAAAACACGCTGCTAAAGCTACAACACAACACATTAAGGAAAACATGCTGCTAAAGCCACAACACAACACATTGAGAAAAACATGCTGCTAAAGCTACAACACAGCACATTAAGGAAAACATGCTGCTAAAGCTACAACACAACACATTAAGAAAAACATGCTGCTAAAGCTACAACACAACACATTAAGGAAAACATGCTGCTAAAGCCACAACACAACACATTGAGAAAAACATGCTGCTAAAGCTACAACACAGCACATTAAGGAAAACATGCTGCTAAAGCTACAACACAACACATTAAGGAAAACATGCTGCTAAAGCTACAACACAACACATTAAGGAAAACATGCTGCTAAAGCTACAACACAACACATTAAGGAAAACATGCTGCTAAAGCTACAACACAACACATTAAGGAAAACATGCTGCTAAAGCTACAACACAACACATTAAGGAAAACATGCTGCTAAAGCTACAACACAACACATTAAGGAAAACACGCTGCTAAAGCTACAACACAACACATTAAGGAAAACATGCTGCTAAAGCTACAACACAACACATTAAGGAAAACACGCTGCTAAAGCTACAACACAACACATTAAGGAAAACACGCTGCTAAAGCTACAACACAACAAGTGTTTCAAGAGGACACTTAAACGTGAATCACACATCTGGACCTGCTTGTTTTTATTTATTAAACTCAATTTAAAAAACAGAATAACAGCTAACGTTATAATCTGCTGATGTTTCCAGCCCATCAGGATGTCAGCGATGCACTGGGAGGCCAGGCGGCGTCAGAATGCTCTACAGCGCAGGATGGTCAGAGACCAACAGCAGGTAAATAATATGTTGCACTGAGCTGTAAGTCAGGAGGCTGCAAGGTGATGAATGCAATCAAGTACACTTTCTCTGTATAAGTAAAGAAACACTTGACTCAAAGTGGAAGTCATGATCTCCCCCCCCATGCTGATGAAAGGTAATGCCACCACAATACCCGCAGGGCAACACACTGTGGTTACTGGTTTGGTTCAAGCAGTCATAAAAAGCAGCCTGTAGTGGATAACTGATGTATGAATGCAGAGATAAGTTAATAGATTCCACACTGTAAGAATCTTAATGTATTTTAAAGTCAGATAAACTGTTATGCTGACAGTGATCCAGCAGTCTGTCTGGTCCACTTCATTATTGAACAGCAGGGCTGATGGAAACCCAGGAGGGACATGTGAAACCCCAGCATGGGGTCAAGTTTGTTTCCTGTGTGAATCTGACAGCTTGCATCCTGTTTTAGACTCCCATGATGCCAGACACACACATGAGTTTGTTTTAGTTGGATGTATCTTTTTATTGTTATTTATTTTTTAAGTGCCATTAACTGAAGACCTATTTCAGGGTAAGATAAGAGCAAAACATCACTTTTAGGCTATTGACTGAAAGAAATAGCTCATCAACCTTTTAATTAAATAAATTTGCTTCCTGATTTTACTAAATTTTTAAGTTTATCTTCTGCAAAATCAATTTTGTGCCAAGAAAACTGGGATGTTAATGTCATCAGTTCACAAACCACTGCAGCAGGATACTGGTTTTAGTGGGTCACTGCGACATGGATGAGTGCAGTTCAGATGTCCTCAGTGGATGTTTTCTCTGTTGGGATGGCCTCTGAAGGGCCTTCTGTAGAAAAGAGCAAGAAGGTAACAAACATGAGACTGAGGTATCCTTTTTGACCTCTATATGCTGCAGGCAGGAATGCAGCATTTATGGTCTGGTTCTCAAAGGAGAACCTGAAGATGTTTCAAAGGAGAACCTGAAGATGTTTCAAAGGAGAACCTGAAGATGTTTCTTGGTGCTCACCTTTTGCAGATATGAAGCTGACATGTTTTAGATCACTGTCTTCATTTGTAGCCACTTGAATTTGAATGGCAGGTAATATCCTCCATATGTTCAACAGTCTCTCCTCCATCAGACCATCTAATATAGTGAAACATCCCTTGTTTAACAAAGACAATGTTATTCTCAGCACATATCTTCTTTAACTGTTCTGTTGTTTTTGCACCTCTTATCTGTAAATAAAAGCTTCATAATAAATGTCTGGCAGTATGGGACCATGCAATCAGCTGACTAGGTGCTCTTTTCAAGAGCCTCTTCTTCCGTCCTCTTCCCGGACGCCAACGCAATGTGGGAACGACCCAACCGATAACTCCCAACATTGACTACAGCTCTGTCTGTGCAGACCTAAACCAACTTCATCTTCCATTCATCCCATAAACCACAAGCATGGAAGAGTAGCAGAAGCCCCTTTACTCTGTCCTGTGCCGTTTGATTCACACCTTAATTAATTAAACTCTCTGTTGTTAGACACAGACACAATGTACACAGTGGTGGTGCGCAAAAGTGCTTCTTGTTCTAATACATGCCGCGTATCGTTTATTTGCATGCAGACCTGCACACCAGTTATGTACACCTCTGGTTATAGAGCATCGTTTTATACATAGAGTATGTACTCCAATGATGACAGCTGGTGGTGGTAACACATGAACAAGCATAGAAATGCATGAAAAAAGAGACAAACCAACATGGATGTAATAATGTTACAATGCAGGATATAAGACAATTGTTGGAATCTGCTTTTCAAATGTTTTATACACCGTCAGTGTTCAGGGACACACAGTGTGCTTTGGTCAGAAGATTTGAAATCTTAAAGTAAAGAATACTTGAAGAAAACTCCACCTTTAAATTTAAAGGTAAATAACTATATGACATTCACTGCTGCTACATATCACACTAGGCCTCCAGCTCGTCAGTCTTAAAGAACTGTGTGTTGTACTCTGAATAAAGTTGCACAGAAAAAAAGAAAGTGTATCTGAACACACACTGCTCACAAAACTCAAACTGTAACATTAGACAGTGCTGGTCAAATATGAATCAGAATTATGTGAATACATTCTATTTCCATCTCTATTTCTGCCATATTTGTACTGTTTAGATCTAATAGGAGAGACCAGACCAACCACATGGACATGATAAGGACATAGCAGGACTAACAAACACACTCACTTTATTTGTTGTTTGGTTTGTTTGTTAGCATAATTACACAGAAAATACTGGATGGATTTCCATAAACTTGGTGGAATGATGGCGAAATAATGGGCAGGAAATAAGCCAGTTCATGTAGGCAGGGACCAGGATAGAGACTGGGATCCTTCACATGGTGACAGAGTGGGCGGCTGAGGCTCGGGTCGTAAGAGTAGTTGTCCACTCAAGGTGGTTCGATCCCCAGCCCCTGCAGTCTACATTTGGAAGTATCCTTGAGAAAGATACTGAACCCTAATTTGGGGGTGCACAAGCCAGTGTACCCTTGGTGCCGGTCCAAAGCCTGGATAAAACAGGGAGCGTTGCATCAGGAAGGTCATCTGAAGTAAAACCTGTGCCAGATCCACAATGTGGGCGGGAAAAAAATCCTAATCAG
The DNA here is from genome assembly GCA_037577475.1 of Chaunax sp. Z400. Lineage (NCBI taxonomy): Eukaryota > Metazoa > Chordata > Actinopteri > Lophiiformes > Chaunacidae > Chaunax > Chaunax sp. Z400. The sequence goes on along the minus strand of CM075197.1, from coordinate 2,607,497 downwards.
GAGTAGCTGAAAAAAAAACCCAAACATTATAATATGGGCATACTCCAACATTTACGGTAACTACGCTAACCTGTTGAGATGATACTTTGTGAAGGGGGGGCATGGGGCAACCAAGCTGGCTAAACAGACATGTAGGTCTGCTGAATGCCATTCTAGTTGTGTAAATTGTTAACATGGTAACATGGAGACAGTGATTTCAGTGACGTTTTATGTTCTTATGAAGCAGAAATGATTCAAACTTGTCATATTCCTCCAACTATGCTCTCTTCCTTTTCTTTACTGTATCTGGATTGTTTATATCAGTTCTTCTGTTTGCAGCTGCTGCAGACAGATGCTGAGACCAGCAGTAATGCAACCGAATCAAACACAACCAAAGAACAAACAGGTATCCGTTTTCTTAATGTAGATATGTTCAGACCAAGGCTGCATTAAGTATCATCCAGTGATGCTTCTAGGACACTTTTCCACTGCAGTACATTACCAGATCAGGACCAGTGAGAACCAGCGCTCATGTTTCTTCTGTAACTCCTCCACTCCTGGTGGGTCTGGGTCCCCCAACATAAACACATAACTAGTTTAACAATTAGACAACAGCACTGGAAATATCCTTGTTAAAATGGATACTGAGGACTACACTGTAAAAAAAAAACTGTAAAAAAAAAAAAGGTTAAAGGACTGATGGACACCGTCAAATTACAATTAACTGTAAAAATGCAAACATATTTTACAGTCCAAATTAATTAAACTACAGTATATTACTGTTGATAAATGCTCATTAAAAAGTGGAATACATTATGTTAAAAACATTAAAAACAATTACCTTTCAGGTTCTCTGTTAGAGAAAAGCAAATATTCCCCCACACAAAACACAATCTATGTCCAAAGTGAGATTTGAACACATGATGTTGTCTTTATAAAGGAAAATTGCCAACTATTACACCACTGATGAGTTGTAACACAGTGTGTCTGAGGAGTCTCTGAAGCCAATCTCAATGTGGATAACTGTGAATGTAAAAGTACACATTAATATAAAACTAATACAATTTAACTTCAAATTAAAATGAAAAATGTTTAATTTTTAGTATGGACATAAATCCTTATATAACAAGCTACATATTTAATTACAGTTAATTAATGTAATTTCACATACACTACCAGTCAAAAATTTGGACACAGTTTCCCATTCAAGTGGATGGGTAACTGTGTCCAAACTATTGACTGGTACTGTATATTTGTATCTAATTTAAGAAAGTAGAAAAATACTGTATAAATAATAAAGTGATTTTTCTGTAAAAAAAAGAAGAAATAAATGTAATTTGTCATTATTGGCATTAAACTTAAAAAAAAGTTGGCTAATTAATTTACAGACAATTTCTGTAATTTTATATAGTTTTGTCTGAAATAAAACATAAAAAAAACATTGTTTGTGATTATTGGCATTACACTCATATTATCTATTGCCACTGTGGTTGATTTGGGGACAATTTCCCACTTTTCCCACACTTAGGTTTTCTTAGCATGCATCATGTTTCTCATGTGCTCTGTCCAGCTGGAGGCCGCTGTCCCTACTGTAAGGCCGACCTGAAGACACCTGTCCATCACAGCGCCAAGCTCGCCAACCGATATTCAGTAAGCATCAGCTGTTACAGTCACCTTCACCTCTTATGTGTGCATGCTGGTTGTATGTTTCGCAGTATGTAAGCCTGTTTATCCTCCAGTCTTTACAGTACACACAGCAGTGGTGAGGAAGACGAGTGACAGCAGTGTTCTCCAAAGACCTCGTTGGATGACTGGACTGCATCACAGTGAGATTGTCATGGCTCAGAGTTAATGCCTTGAATGTGGCTTAAAACTAGTTGTGTCAATCAATAAAAAAATGTAATCACATTAACTGAATGCGATTAATCATGATTTAAAATGCTAGTATTTACTTACTTGTACTTTTGGGGGGAGTTAAAACAACTGCATGTGTGGTTATACTTATAGGAATCAGAGTGTTTTTTACATGATAACATCTCAGCTTAGTTTAGATCAGAGGTCTTCAACAGGGGGTCCGCGACCCTTAGGGGGTCCGCGGAGGTACTGCAGGGGGGTCGCGAAATTTTTGGTTGATTAGACAATTTTTTTTATATTTTTTAATTTCTAATTAAAATTAAAAATTTTAATTTTTTCCCACAAATTTAAATGTCTTTAAATACACATTAACATGAATCCAACATATTGGAGGGAACTTTCAGTCAGCAGAGACTAGCCTAGACCTGTCCCTCTAAGCCTCCTGTACACAAAGAGGAGGACCCGCCCCTATCGCTGCTGTGCCAATCACGAGGCCGCATGTTACACGCTGGCTCTGTCAGGTTCCCCGTGATTGGCCGAGAGCCTATTCAGTCCCCAGCTGACTAAGATCCCAGACACGCTGCAATATTATTGAAAAGAAGATACCTTTGTAAAAAAAAAAAATAGAACAAATAAAACAATTTAAAAAACGACGACATTTAGTTCACCCACGAATCCTTTTCCAATCATTTTTGCAAGATATTCCTGGTCTAAGATTTTCCTCACTCACCTACCTGAAAAACAAATACAGGTTAAGACTGCAGCCTGAGGCTGATAGGACCCTCTGCCTGACAACCTCCATCCGTCCAAGGTTAGATTAGTTGTGTGCTACTCATCAGGGTCAGACATCTCACTAATGTGGGAGTATGTGTGCCATCCACAGATGGCTTGAGGATTCACTGTCCCTTCTACATGTATGTTTAAAATAAAAACATGAATCTGTGAATTATTTTAATAGCTCAGTGTTATATGCAAGATTTATGTTTATAAAAGGCAGTGGCACGGCCACCCTGTACCTTGCACGTTTAAAATAAAAACATGAATATATGAACCTGTGTATTATTTGAATAGCTTAGTATTGAATGCACAATAACAGGGTAGCTATGTTTATACATGGCACTAGGCCCAGTTTAATATAAAACACAATTTTATACAATATATATAGTAGGGGGTCCCTGCTCCATCTCTCCATCAGCTTGGGGTCCTTGGCCTGAAAAACGTTGAAGACCCCTGCTTTAGATGATTTCTTCATCAGGTGTAGAAGTGGCTCAGTAAAAAGGCTCTCAGGTGTTTTTCTGCTGCACCAGCATTGCCTTCAGTGGCCTGAGAGTTGAAACCCAGTACATCCTGGATGAGTATGTTGAACTTTCAGTTTCAATGTGTTTGAAATGTCTATTTTACTGCACTTGGTAGAAGCACCAATAAATCCTGTCAGGAGATTCACTGTGATGACTCTGTATGATGAAGGGCATCTGCTCGAGTGGTAGACTCCTTACTGCTGAGATCATATTGCAAGCACTATCGAAAATGACACTTCAGACTTGCTGTGCTTCGTTGTAAAGACAGCTGATCACTATATTATGAGCACATTACCTTTATTTTGTCTAAACTTTCATCTGGAAGCTTTTAAACCCTTCTGTTCTGGTCAAAGTTTTCTCTCTAAAGAATGTCGTTAATTTCATGTTTGTCATCAGGTTCCATGACTTTGTTCACACATGGGATCTGAACACACAAAATACATTTTGAGAAGTTTTATTGAATTTGTGTACACCCTTGGTGTTCCCGGTCAAAAACGTCCGGTCATTAGAAACGCCCCTTTTTGGTTTCCATGGCAACCCCCACAGGAACCTATCCCCAACAGACCAACAGGCCATAAATAGCAAATGGAAGTTCAAAACACAACATCAGGTGTGAATATATGTAATATTATCTATTTATAATCAGCTAGAACAGAACGGTCATTTTTGACCTGGAACACCAGACTAGTTAAGGTGTTAATGTTGACAGCACTACTTAAAACACATCTCTGGTCCAAGCACAGCTAGCTCATCTGGAAAATGTCTCCTCTTGTTATTTCAGCTGTGTCTTACATACAGTGACCAAATATTACATAAATATCCAATTGAATTGTCATGTCATAAAACATCAGAGCTGACCTCAACACTCCTGTCTGCCTGGTGCCAGTTTCTCACCTGACATTTGTAATTATAACACAAAAAATGTTTTTGCATGCTGCAACCCTCCACTGACACGTCTCTGGTGTCTCTTAAGTTTTTGACCGTTGTTTGAATGCATTTTTACATTTTCTGTCACAATACAAGCAAAACACACATCAGGATAAACGCAAAGTTGGCAAACAACTGTAACAACTTTGTTAACTAAGGTCTCAACCAGTCCCTGTGGGACCCCTCCATACCAAACTCCAGAAGACATCTCATAAGAACAATTCTTTAAATTCAAATCAAGCACCAAAGCCTTGACAGGCTTTTGTTTAATAGCCTTGTAACTAAAGTCGACTGGCCATCGTCAATTTTTGCAAGACATTTTAATAAGTTAGTTGAGACAACTGAACTATCCACATCCAACTCTGAATATCAACATCCCAGCCATAACTGAATTGGCAGTGAGTGAGCCGACTTACCAAGCCTCAGCGCCAGGTTCCGCTCTTCACCCGGGTCAGCCAAGTGACCCCAGACCTCCTGTGCTAACAACGCTGCAGAGAATCTCCCTTCGCCACAGTGTTCAGCGAGCCCTGCTTCGTCAGACGCCGTGCCCCGGGAGAAATCACAACGGCCCAGAGGATCCATTGCTGAGAGACAAACCAGCGCATTCACAGCAGGCTTGTATGCATACAGTGTGGCTTGATAGAGTTGGTGTCGGATAGCGTTATTAAATCTTAACCCTAAAATTAGGATAAGCAGGTTATTGCATTCAACAGTCGTTCGGTTTTGTTCATCCATACGTCTCTTTTCCCACCAGTCAGCTCATATTGATCTTAAAGTCTTTTAGATATTCATCTCACTTAACCATAGATTGTGAATGTGTTTTCTTCTATACATTTAATCTTTGTTTATGATAATCAGTAATAAATTCCATTCATTATTACGTTGTTGTCGACACATATTTCTTTCTTCAGAGGTACGAATCAATGTCTTGGGTAGAACTCCCTACCTTTACAGAGAATTAGACTGATTAAATATTTAATTATTTCCTTCATTTGAAGGTGGTGCCCCGAAATTACAAGTGCATAACAGAACATATTCACGCTATAAGTGTGAACTCACTTATACTCGAACAGTATTGTCAGTCGGAGCATTTTCTGTCATTCTCACTGCTCTAGGTCCTATTGATCCTAAATCCGAGCCACCTCAGTCGTCAATTAATGCATAAGTATTAACTCCAAAATACCCTCTGCTCCTGGTGGTCTTTAGAGTAGACATACTGTTAAAATCTATTCTAAAAGCAGGTGTGTTGTAGCATAATCCCATTTTTTCACAGTAAAAACTTTTGTTACACCATCACTAAGACTCTTCTTATATATTCAAGGCTCAATCTGCTCACGTCATTTACTTAGTAACATCAGTAACTAACAAGTGGTGATGTATTTGCCACAGATGGACACGGTCAGGACCCACAGTTGACCAGTTTAACCTCTCTGTGGATGGCCCGATTCCACGGATCTCTTCTTCAACTGTCCTTCGCTCTTTGGGGAAGTAAAGAACACTAAAACCTGGAGTTTTTATTGTTTAGTGAGAAAAAAGAGAAACAGTAAAGTTGGCTTTGGCAGGGAGGGTGGGTGATCTGGATGATGCGGCCGACGACCGTGGGTGGAGGTGATCTGCTGCCAGGCTCCATGGTTGACATAGGAGAGAAAGTATGGAGCATGGGCCCGGAGAGATCCAATTCTATTTAGCTGTGGATCTGGATAAAGGGGTGGCTCCATGATTTAATTTTGACTTTACATAACATTGTGAGAAGGAATGCTGAACTGATTTGCACAAAACTTTGTGGAGGGGACAAACCAGACAAGCCTTGGTGGAGGTGTGCGCTCTACTGGGTGCCATTCTAGTTGAAAGTGTGCTCCATTTTAACATGTGCCCATCCTTCAACAGACACTCATTCATGTTAAATAAAATTAGAACCAGAAATCCTCATGAGTGGAGCGAATTTAATCAGAGACAGAGTGATTTGTACATCATAACAATGTTCATAAAGTGCAACACAGAAAAAAGCCAGCTTTCTCTTCCTCCTCACATACTTCACGTATTCATACCCAAATATGAAAATATTTCACAAAACCATCCCTCATGGAGCACATACACATTAATTTAAAGCAAAAGGGCCTAAAGAACAGGAAGTGAGACTCTTCATCAAGTGAACATCAGCCAGAGTCATTTCACCACACAGGAGTTTGGATTGGAGTAAAACTGGGCCATCTGTGACTGACCGATGCAACATGTACAAGAAAGCATGGTGTACAGATGGTAGAGAGTATATGTAGCAGAAATCCTCCAAAAAAGGAGAGATTTTTATTGTCAAGGTACCTTTTTTTATTTTTATAGTTGTCACCAAATCTTTTTTAATTTGTGTTTCTTCTTGTAATAATTGTAAGACAGATGAAGAGATCCCTTTGTATAAAACTGTACTCTTTGTCATGTACTCACTGTCAGTGGCAGTTCAAAACTTTAACGACAACTTTGTGCCTGCTTTTGGAGAACTTTGGTTTAGTAAACTGAGTGCGTATGAGTGGAAAATGTCCAATCAAAATGTCGATCACATCATTCCGCCTGAGTCAAGTTTGACAGTAGTTTAAATATTTGGTTTATGAGCTGCAAAGATGGACATCTATCAGTTAAGCTAACATCTGAAGGCTCAAACTAGAAGTAACAGTTTGACATATTGGGGTTATTGGCTCTCTTGCTGACGATTGATGAGTGGTATCGATCTTCTCATCGAACTCGCAAAAGGCAAATCTTCCCAGAAATCAAACTAATCCTTTAAACTTCATCACAGAGTTTATGTGATTTTGCAGCTTCGCAAAACGAAAAGCAGAATTAGCACCTCTGTAGGTTTTTATGTATTACATATGCACAACATGAATCAGAATTAGAATCCTACAAGTGCTGTTTGATTGAATTATTTCTTCGACTTTAACACCAAATCCTTCAAGTCCTCTCATTGGCAAACAAAGAGACAATATTCAGTCAACACTAACACACATACAGCAGAGCAAATTTAACCACCACACAATAAGCCTAAAAATACAACATCTACCGCTCTATGTTTAACATTTTCAAACAGCCTTCAAGCACTCGAAGCAAAAACACCTTTAACAATCATAACTTAAACTGATGAGGTCAACCGACAGTCATTTTTTCCATCTAGGAGGTTCTTTATACACTCATACATTTGTGAAAGAAAGAAAGAAAAAAAACATTTTCACATTGTGTTTCCATCTAAAGTCTTGAATGACTTCCTCTTACTGTACTGTTCATGCTGTCAATGTGCTCCACCAAAAGTCTTGGTAGAGCTTGCATGTCTTTTCGGAGCATCAGTCCCAACATCTGACCTCTTAGAAGAAGCAAAGCACAGATGACAGGAGTGCAAAATGATACTAACACAGATAAACTCTGCTGAAGGGATTAAACTTAGCTAACCGCTATCGAGCTCAGCTAAATACTTGAAGAAGCCATTTGTCTGGCTGATTTGTAAAGATCTGTGTGCTGTCAAATGTAGGCTCAGTACACTTCAAACAGACTATTGGATAGGAATAAAGTTGATGTTGAACAATGGTCCCTGTCTATATCCAACAGTGGAATGTTTTACTGCCTTCAGTAGATATTCTTCTCACCTACATGAGGTTAAGATTACACTTTTGTAAGAGGTGTGTGGAAACCCTATATATACTCCAGTGATTTGGTCATAAGATAAAATATAATAGAATAATAATGTTGATGATGATGTAACCATACATTAAGATACTTAACCCAAAATCAACACTGATAATCACTTTGTATCAAGCTCTAAGGCTCATGATATACTTGCTTTTTACCAACATTTATGTGTGAACAAGTGGCTCCAGCACAAGCAGCACTGTTCCCTGCCTGCATACTGTGATTACGGGTTATCACAATACCATTTTATATCAGGAAAGTCAAATGAGTAACTGTTAAAACAATGAACAAAGTCACACAAAGATCTCATATTGTCACAAAATAGTCCATAACAGCTGAGAAAGTGGACATCAACCATCTGAGGTCTGTGGACATCAACCCTCTGAGGTCTGTGGACATCAACCCTCTGAGGTCTGTGGACATCAACCCTCTGAGGTCTGTGGACATCAACCCTCTGAGGTCTGTGGACATCAACCCTCTGAGGTCTGTGGACATCAACCCTCTGAAGTCTGTGGACATCAACCCTCTGAAGTCTGTGGACATCAACCCTCTGAGGTCTGTGGACATCAACCCTCTGAAGTCTGTGGACATCAACCACCTCTGAAGTCTGTGGACATCAACCCTCTGAGGTCTGTGGACATCAACCACCTCTGAGGTCTGTGGACATCAACCACCTCTGAGGTCTGTGGACATCAACAACCTCTGAGGTCTGTGGACATCAACAACCTCTGAGGTCTGTGGACATCAACCACCTCTGAGGTCTGTGGACATCAACCACCTCTGAGGTCTGTGGACATCAACCACCTCTGAGGTCTGTGGACATCAACCACCTCTGAGGTCTGTGGACATCAACCACCTCTGAGGTCTGTGGACATCAACCCTCTGAAGTCTGTGGACATCAACCCTCTGAGGTCTGTGGACATCAACCCTCTGAGGTCTGTGGACATCAACCCTCTGAAGTCTGTGGACATCAACCCTCTGAAGTCTGTGGACATCAACCCTCTGAAGTCTGTGGACATCAACCCTCTGAAGTCTGTGGACATCAACCCTCTGAGGTCTGTGGACATCAACCACCTCTGAAGTCTGTGGACATCAACCCTCTGAGGTCTGTGGACATCAACCCTCTGAGGTCTGTGGACATCAACCCTCTGAGGTCTGTGGACATCAACCCTCTGAGGTCTGTGGACATCAACCCTCTGAGGTCTGTGGACATCAACCCTCTGAAGTCTGTGGACATCAACAACCTCTGAAGTCTGTGGACATCAACAACCTCTGAGGTCTGTGGACATCAACAACCTCTGAGGTCTGTGGACATCAACCCTCTGAAGTCTGTGGACATCAACCCTCTGAGGTCTGTGGACATCAACCCTCTGAGGTCTGTGGACATCAACCCTCTGAGGTCTGTGGACATCAACCCTCTGAAGTCTGTGGACATCAACCCTCTGAGGTCTGTGGACATCAACCCTGTGAAGTCTGTGCACATCAACAACCTCTGAAGTCTGTGGACATCAACAACCTCTGAGGTCTGTGGACATCAACCCTCTGAGGTCTGTGGACATCAACCCTCTGAAGTCTGTGGACATCAACAACCTCTGAGGTCTGTGGACATCAACAACCTCTGAGGTCTGTGGACATCAACCCTCTGAAGTCTGTGGACATCAACCCTCTGAGGTCTGTGGACATCAACCCTCTGAGGTCTGTGGACATCAACCCTCTGAAGTCTGTGGACATCAACCCTCTGAGGTCTGTGGACATCAACCCTGTGAAGTCTGTGCACATCAACAACCTCTGAAGTCTGTGGACATCAACAACCTCTGAGGTCTGTGGACATCAACAACCTCTGAAGTCTGTGGACATCAACCCTCTGAGGTCTGTGGACATCAACCCTCTGAAGTCTGTGGACATCAACCCTCTGAGGTCTGTGGACATCAACCCTCTGAAGTCTGTGGACATCAACCCTCTGAGGTCTGTGGACATCAACCCTCTGAAGTCTGTGGACATCAACAACCTCTGAGGTCTGTGGACATCAACAACCTCTGAGGTCTGTGGACATCAACCCTCTGAAGTCTGTGGACATCAACCCTCTGAAGTCTGTGGACATCAACAACCTCTGAAGTCTGTGGACATCAACCCTCTGAAGTCTGTGGACATCAACCCTCTGAAGTCTGTGGACATCAACCCTCTGAAGTCTGTGGACATCAACCCTCTGAAGTCTGTGGACATCAACCCTCTGAGGTCTGTAGGTGTTGTTTTTGCAGTCTCAGATAGAAGGGTGTAGAAATGCGGTTTAAATGCTGCTGGAATCTCTCTTCATATGTGACTCACAACAACCTACAGGACACTAAGAAGAGAGGTTGGAACGCTATCTCATCTATCTCCTCCTCATGGATTGATGGATTCATGTTTTTCTGTGGGACTTTATACATATTTAATATGTAATTGATTAAAGAAAGAATGTTGGTTTTATTCAAATATTTTACTGCTTCGGTCTACCTAAGATTTCTGGTCTGTTTCAAGCAAAAAAATTCATCCACAGGAGCAAAGGTGTGTTTTCATGACTCTGCACAGGACTAGAGATTCGAGAAAATGGATGAAGAAATTGAGAAAATGCTCCCAGACCACAGAGGGATAAAAAGATAGTTCCCCCTATTTGTATCTTAAGGGAGGAACATTGAACTTGTGCTCTGGCCTAAAGCCTGGACCTGAACCAGGTTCGTACCTCAGGTTCGTACCTTCAGTTCCAAAAGGTACTGCAAAATCTGAGACCCACATCAAGCCAATAACCAAAGTCTGCAACTAATGAATGAATTGAATGCTTGTCTACTTTTGACAGACATGGATGCAGACTGTTCTCAAGGAAATACATTTGAAAATTAATTTAAGTTTAAGATTTTTGCCAACATGGCCCATTTGTTACTTATGCCTGCATAAAGGTCCAAATCATCCTTAGGCAACACTGGAAAACCTTCATTACATTCCCCAACACATCGGCACAAAATCCATTTGTGTTCAAAGACTTCCATCTTTGTTTCTGTCCTTTGTTCCTTTGTTCAGTCTGCTGCTGAGGCTACATCACATCCTGTTCTAGCCTGCAGATTATTTTTAAGGATGCAAACAACATCCCAAAGGAGCCACTATGTTCACACAAACAGAGTTAAAAGCAAGTGTATCAGCGCTCTGTACTGTTTGGTAAAAGCACACCATAGATTGAATGTAGATTTTTTCACTCTGTGAATGACCAGCATATGAACACATGCTCTGATTAAATGGTTAGGTACCAAAGCGACCTGTGATTTCTTCACTTTATGTTCTCTGTTCAGATCTCGTTACTTTGTACTGTATCACTGTCCAGGACAAAAGGGTCAAACAGGAAGATGCCATGAGTAGCATTTCAATGCTAACAGACCATAACCATATTTTGATATGGATGCTGTAAAATCTGTTCCATGACTTTATAGCATGGAAGTGGAACTGTTTAGTAATTGAAGGTAAAACAACTTCACAGTAGTAGACTGTGTCTCATAAAATCTTTTTATCTGCTTTTATCAGCCTAGCCTTTCAAAACAAATGGAGCAATGCCTACTTTGCAGGCTCATGGGACATGTGGTCTTAAGTCAGGGAAATGCTAAATGCTACACATAGCTTCTTTGAGACGTTAGGAACATGTCTCTCTCTTTGTCCGTCTGAATCTGTATGAAAGGCAGCTGCTTCGCCACGCTGACGGCCTCAGCTGAAAGAAATACTACAGACAGTGGGTGTTGATGGTCTAAAACAGATATCCCAGAGAGTTCGATGGAATTTCACCTTACATAGACAGAGAAAGGACCATTCAACTGGACCATTCACAAGAGAGCTAGGCAGAAGGAAGAAGTTAAAAAAGGTACATGAGCAGAAATTCATTTTTCTTTCAGTCTTTCCTCCTTTCTTTCTTCATCTTGAATTTTTTTCCGTTTCATCCCCTTCTCTCTCCTTTTTTCCTCTGCCTACACTTCTTCCTCTCTCCCAGTCAGTAGCGTGTAGAGTACCAGTCATTGTCGGTCATCTGAACAAGCTCGTTGACCACATCTAGCAGGTTGTAGTTGTATTTGTTCAGCAGCCGCTGGTTCAGCGGCCGGTCCCCAAAGCCCATCTCCACCAGCACGGCCATCATGGTGTCCTGGGTGGATGCGTCCACTGGAGGCTGCAAAAGAACAAGACCTCATCAGTCCATGAGACCTACTGATTACACTGAACCACAGCCCTTCTGCATACAGCCTGTGCACTCCCTATTAATTCCATTGGACCAAAATCAGCTAGAATTCACCTAGAGGGCGCTCTAAAAGGAGTCCTAAATGAATGGGAGTGAATGGTGCTAAACTGCTAAAATAATTGTTTTTCCCCATTCATTTTGGACTACCTCATGAGTGACCCCTACATACCCAGAATTTCTGAGCATGGCATATCTCTAAACTATTGGAATATCTCTGATTGAACCATACTGTATATCCCATCAACATATGAGCAAACCAAGCTACGAACTGACCAATCACTAAACCCCTCCCCAGAACAGCGACTCTCTTGTCATAGCAATTATAATTAGGCACAGGAGGCCTGGCTTAGCCCTGTCCTCTCCTGTTGGGTTTAGAGATGTTCATCCCTCCAGCAAGATAACTAGCTTACTACCTACAGTAACAATCTGAACCTGGATTACTACATACATTAATGGGGTTCCAAGTAATGTAAAAAAAACAGGGTTGTTCACAACAAGCATATCCACTGTAGTGCCGGTAACTGTGTAGTCTCCTCAGACTAGGCTACCCTTAATAGCTCTGTCCTATTCTGCTGGATTTGGAGATGTTTTTTTTTCTCCAGCAAACCCCAACAACCCCTTCTTGAGATAAGGCCCCTTCTTTATGCCCTTCTAACTCAAATATGACAGGCATGTATTAAACAGTAAGCTTTTCTGTTGTCATGCTAGCATGTCTGGCTAACCAGCTTACTATTTGCTTACTACTTACAGTAGCAACCTATGCCAGCATAACTTCATAATTTAATTGGGTTACAGATCATGGAAGAAAAAGCTGTTGATATCTAGTACATCCATGTGTGCAGTACTGGCTACTGTGAGAAAGCCAGTCTCCTTAAAGTTTAACGTTAGAAGAACTGTCCTCTTCTATTGGATTTGGTGATGCTTATGCTCCAGCAACCTCCAAAAGTCATTTTGAAACAGTTTGCCCCTAAAATACATTCCTTGTCTCTTTGTCTCCTTACAGCAACAGTAAAAGGTTGCATTGAAAAAGTATTGGATCAGACTCATTGGAAGAGATCTCATATTGAAGATCTCAGATTGGTCAGGGCCAAAACGAAGATTGGAATTTCTGTAATTTTACATTGACTGTGTTTACATGCACATCAGTATCCCGGTTATTATCGGGATCTTGGAGTATCCCGTCTTTGCGTTTTTGCATGTAAACATCCCGGTTACTGAGACCGCGATATGACCTTATCCCGTTTTTGAGAAACACAAAAACTCTAACTGGAGTACTCTTTAAGAAACCGTGATAGTAGTACATGTATACATCTTATCCTGGTTTCTGACAGCTGCCTATCACTGCGCAGGCACCGAGTGACGTAACAAAAATTTAAACACACAATGGCAGCAGCAGCAAAAGTGTCTCACTTCTAGAGCGACAAAGACAGAGAGTTTTGTCTTTCAGTAATGAAAGAATTAAATATACTTGGCAGTTTGGATGGGAAAAGGCAGCACAACACAGACCTGTTCAGGTTAGTCGTTAACAGGCTACAGGGCGCCGGTTTCCCAACACGGACAGTGTTAATGAAGTGGCTCATTGCTATGTCCACCATATGTCCAGAACATATACACAAACTTTTGACGGTGCTTCTGTGAACCCAAACTGAGTAGCAACCAAGCGATATTCCCCATAACTGTCAAGTTTGTACAACACAATAGCAACTCTCATGAGTAACGAAACTGGTGCTCGTACTGTTGTTTCCCTTGGTCTCATAAACAGTTCAGATATGTCACATAGCCGGTGAAATGACGCCCTGCTCATACAGAAATGTTCTCTCCACTCTGTGTCACTGAACTCCATCATGATGACCCTCTCCCACCAGTCACAGCTGCGTATCTTCATCCAGCGCTCATTTGTCCTGCGAGGTGGCAGTGACAGACTGAATGAAAATTAATATCCAGATTTCTCTGTGTTCATGTAAACGTCATATACCGGGATAAGCCTCATAACCGGGATACTGATGTGCATGTAAACACAGTCATGAAGAGGGCTGTAAACTTCTTCACTGGACAGATGACAGACATTAGCCATGACATTAGTGGGTTCAGTGAAATTAATTGAATATAAAGTGCTTGCTGACCTGCGTGGGGCCTTGTCCAGTGAACAGGGCTTTGTAGGCAGAAGCAGCAACTGACAGAGCTCCTTTCATCAGGCCGCTGGTGATGCCTGGGTGCCTATGGACACACAACAGAGGCTACGTTCACATCGTGAATATTACGTGAAAGCCTTGGAATTGAATAAGAAAAACTAAATGACTCCTAAATCCTTTTTAAGCTTTCCACTTCTGGCAACAAATATTATGGGATTGTAGGAGGCTGTAAAACAGCTGTCCAGTCATGATATTCAAGAAACACCGCGCTGGCTATCTGTTTCATGGCTAAGCTCTAAGTCACAGGAGACTCCATTAGCCTGGATAGACAGCCTTAAAAGCTATAGGAAGGTCCTCCACAATGCCAGAGCAGCCTATTACTCAGCACTAATAGAGGAGAATAAGAACAACCCCAGGTTTGTGTTCAGTACTGTAGCCAGGCTGACAGAGAGTCACAGGTCTATTGAGCCCAGTATTCCTATAAGCCTCAGCAGTAATGACTTCATGAGCTTCTTTAATGATAACATTCTACTTATTACAGACTAAATTCATCACCTCCTGCATTCAAATGATAGAAGTTTACCTTAAAACACAGGAAGTTTAGACACAGCTGTAAGACCTGATGTATATTATCAGGCTGTCCAAACAAGTCTCTAAAGACTCTCCAGCTGATCCAGAATGCTGCTGCACGTGTCCTGACCAGAACTAGTATCGGAGATCATATCTCTCCTGTATTAGCCTCTCTGCATTGGCTCCCTGTAAAATCCAGAATAGAATTTAAAATCCTTCTCCTCACGTATAAAGCCCTTAATGGTCAGGCACCAACATACCTTCAGGAGCTCGTAGTACCCTACTACCCATCTAGAACATTACGCTCCCTGGATGCAGGGTTACTTGTGATCACTAGAGTCTCCAAAAGTAGAACAGGAGCCAGAGCCTTCAGTTATCAGGCTCCTCTCCTGTGGAACCATCTTCCAGTCTGGGTCCAGGAGGCAGACACCCTCTCTACATTTAAGAGAAGGCTTAAAACTCTCCTTTTTGATAAAGCTTAGAATTAAGGCTGGCTTAGGCTAGTCTTTAGCTATGCTGCTATAGGCCTAGACTGCTGGGGGACTTCCCATGATGCACTGAGCTCCTCTCTCTTCTTCTCCCCCTTCATCTTTCATCTTCATCTTCATCATTACCATTATTATTGTTACTCTTACTATTATCATTATCAATATTATCATTATTATCCGTGTTGTTATTGTAGTAGTTATAATAAATACAACAAACTATAATCTCTTTATTATAACAGCTGTTGTTATAATAAACAGTTGTTGTTATTGTGGTTGAACATGTCTGTGTCCCTGTCCCTCACTCCCTCCCTACCTATCCTCCTTATCTCTCTCTTCCCATCAATCTCCTTCTTGTGCCTTGATATAACTTTTGTTGTGATTTGGTGCTGTATAAATAAATTGAATTGAATTAAATTACTAGAGGGCATACGGCCATTACATGACTATATATTCACTTTATATCATAAGAAGTAATGACATAATTAGTATCAGTCTAATTCCAACAATACTTATGAATGATTGGAGGTCCTTGGATGACTAATGCATCAACAAATTAAATACTTTAGAAACTAGAATGGCACTCAGACCACATACCTCTTGGAAAGCTGAACAATTTTGATGATTTCCTAGATCTACCCATCTATCAAAATCCTGATCAAAAGTTAATGGATTCTTGACTGACCCATGCCCCTTCCCCCTAAATCTTTTGTAGAAATTGGTTCTGTAGTTTTTGCATAAAAAAACACACTCTTGCAATGGGTGTGCCACTTAATCCAGATATGCACCAACATTTTATGAGTTCTCTCATAAACCAGCCAACTACCAAATGGTCACGGTTGACGTATATATGGGCAATTTTTTGTGTCAAGTTAAAGTTTGGTGAACTTTTTCTCATGTATTTTAAACAATTTTTACAATAGCAAGCCATCTTGACAATGCTGACCTTTAAGAGAATGGACAACCAGGGAGTCCTTAATCTTACGGTCTCGTTAGCAATAGAGCTAATTAGTGTTTGTTCCTGCAGGTGGGGAGTAAATGGACAACTAAAACCTGAACAAAGTTTGAGGAGCTATTGGGACGGACTAGCGCTAACATGTCCCAGTTGGCTTGCTTATTATTGGTTAACTCAGTAGCTACAATAGCTCACCAACTAGCCACACCAAGCTTTAAGAACAAAATACTGATCACAAATATGATGCAGCCTGGGTTGTGTTGCTTACTCAGACTACTCCTTTAGCACATGATCTGTGGTTTGTTTTATGTTACAAATTAACACACACAATAGTTTGAGTGTGTTTGTGTTTGACCTGGGGTCCTCAGGGTTGTCCTCTTCTGTGTCCTCAGTAGCTTCTGGTTCATCTGTGTGAGTCTGCTCAGGACCAGAAGCTGTGGGACAAAAAAAAATTCCCATTACCCTTGGCTCCATCACACATCTATCCAGTTTAAGAAATCAAACATAATCTGTATTCACATCTATATCTCCCACCATCTATGAAACATTTGGCAGTAACACAGTGATGAGAAGAAACTAAAAGCTAATGTGCTTAAGCTCTGCCTCACAAAGATGCTGGACTGGCTAAAGACTGTTGTAGAGATATAGCAATGAGCTCACCATCCTCAGTTTGATACAGTTCAGGGTCCTTTGTGTCTTCCCTGGATGCAGGAGGGGCAGCATCTGATTCTCCACTGCTCTCTGGACTGTCAGAGGAAGACAATTTCCAAATATTTAAAACAAGTGCAACACACTTCAGGACATCCAAAAACCATCCCATAAAATAAAAAAACAACGATACTGTAAAGTTTCAAATGAAGGGTGGTTAAAAGGCATAACATGTCATATTCATCTCTCACTTCCTGCATTTTTTGTTTGGTAAAATGGCAAAAATAATAAATAAAAACAATAGAATTAAAGCTGCAATAACCAATATTTTTACAAAACCCCATATCCAAAAAAAGTTGGGACACTGTGTAAAATGTAAATAGAGACAGAATGTGATGACATCGACATGGTTCAGTCCATGAGCTGAGCTGACTTTATTTTCTTAGAAAGCTCAGGTCCTTCAATGTCTCCAACAATATTCTGAACATTTTGTATCAGTCAGTGGTAGCCAGTGCTTTGTTTTATGCTGTGTAGGGGAAACTGTGAAATCTGCTGATGCCCATAGGATTGACAAACTTCTTAAGAAGGCAGGGTCAGTCCTTGGGGTCAGCCTGGTCCCCCTGAAAGATGTCGTTGAAAGGAGGAGACTATCCAAACTCCTGGACATCATGGACAATCCCTCTCATCCTCTGTTCCAGTCTAGTTAACAGCTGCAGAAGCACATTCAGTGATGACTGATGATACCCTGCTGTAACACTGAGAGACACCTTAAATCATTCCTTCCTACTGCCATTAAACTGTTTAATACATCTCTGTCATAACCCATCAGCCATCATACACTGCACTGTAATGTCTGTATATATATATTTATACCTCTGTACATAATTTCATAGTGCATGTAAACTATTTATTGCAACTGTCACTTTTGACCTGTTATGTCTTTACCTGCATATACTTTGTTCTTTGCTGCTTTTTTCTAACCATTGTGTGTTCATGTTGTGTTCTATGCTACTGTAGCAAGAAAACTTCCCCTTGCGGGATAAATAAAGTATCTTCTTATCTTATCTTATGATTTGAAAAACAATGAAGCCCCATACTTAATTGAAAATAGCACAAAGACAACATTTCAAATGTTGAAAATGAGAAATTTAATTGGTTTAAAAAAAAAATTATATGCCCATTTTATATTTGATGCCAGCAACACGTTTCCATAAAGTTGGACAGGGTCATGTTTACCACTGTCTTGAATCACCTCTTCTTTTAACAACACTCTGTCAGCATTTGGGAACTGAGGACGTTGTCTACTTGGCAGCATATGTTGCTCCATATATGTACGAATAGATAGATAGACAGACTGGCTGACTGACTGACAGAAGACAATTTGAAATTCTTTTTGTAAATCATGGACGACCAGCTGATGTCATTTTAAAGTGGAATGTTCTCCCATTGTGGGGTGGGGGTTGTCTTTTGGTTCTGTATGAGCTTTAGGTAACATATGGAAAGAGGTGAGTCTTTGATGTTCACGATAGGAAGCCATGTCCATACGTGTTAATCCAACCACAGTCTCTAGCTGTATTTAAAAGGACAGTAAGATCCTCCATACACTGAAGAGGATTAGTACACAGTTCAGTATTATACTGGATGTTTTGTAGTTGGTGATGTGCTTCTTGAATGTATTTATCATAGTGTCACAACACCACAGTACCACCTTTATTAGCTCATTTAATGATGATTTCTTAATTACACTGAAGTTCAGTCAAGGATACACGTTCAGAAGCCCATTTATGCTCTATTTTAAAGACGGAGATGGACGGAGCCTTCTGTACCTCTTCTGCGTTCATCTGTATGTAATCGGACACATTTTCAGAGAGCTTACAGATACAGACGAGACGGACGAAACAGAGCAATACCACAGGAAATGGTTGAGGGCAGTGTAGCTACAATTCAAGCAAGGCACGACAAATATGTACGGAAACAAAGAAGAAGAAAAAAGTGAAGCGATAAAGAGTAAAAACTCACCGTCCTCATGTCTTGATGTATTTAATGACCTCACAGACCACTGCCGAGTACATCGCTACCTCCACTTTTGATGCTTTGAATTACTAGGTATATTATCACAACCTCCTCCGGCTGTCGCCTTATTTGTAGTTGTTGAAACTTTTGAAACTTGACTGTCCAATTGCGGTTGTATCACTGTTAACGTAAA
The DNA here is from genome assembly GCA_037577475.1 of Chaunax sp. Z400. NCBI lineage: Eukaryota > Metazoa > Chordata > Actinopteri > Lophiiformes > Chaunacidae > Chaunax > Chaunax sp. Z400. The sequence continues at coordinate 2,588,525 of CM075197.1, read as the reverse complement.
GGAGGTATGGGAGTATGTACGGGTTGACGGATAGACCGTTAGTGGATGGACGTATCCATTTATGTACGGAGAGGGAACAATTTTAGACTTTGGTCTAAAAACTTTATCTGAGGTGGAAGACAGGTGCTGGGGAGTGTGGTCACCAGTAGGATGACTCTGAGAATAAAAAGCTTTGAGGTGGACCTGAAGAAGTCTTTAGTGCAGTGGTGGGGCTTGGGGAAAATGTTGGAGGAAGCCAGGTTGGGGGGCCTGTTATGTAACCGACCTCCAACATGGACTCTCTCTCTCAAAAATACAAGGTCCCCAAAAACATCTCATTCATTTCTGCAACTCCCTAACCAAAAATCATTACCAGCCCTTTAAAGTAGGCAGCAGAATCGTTAATATAAGAAGCTTCATTCACAAACTCAATCAGTATCTAAACTAATCAAAACAATCAGTAGGCTAAACGTATCAAACACATGACAAACTCTGTTGTATCTGTGCCTGACATACACAAATACCTTCCATAATTCCTTATGGTTTAAAAGCAGGCCAAACTGCACACATACATAGTCAACAGAAAGCCACAGAGAGAGAAGGGGTCAGCATCACTCACTATCTGAAAAAGAAGGCCTTTCTCCTGTTCTTGTATGGTGTTTGACATACAGCAGTTCATAACCTGTTAGTAATGACAGACTGATCATATCTAACAGAGAAGTACTGACTAAGGGTAAAACATTTTTAAGCAGCTTAGTTGGGATGGGGTCTAGGAGGCAGGTTGTTGGTTTAGATGAAGAAATAGTGGAAGTTAGGTGTTGAAGGTCAATGGGAGAGAAGCAGTCCAGATATACATCATCTGTTTGACGGTAAACTGATATCATTTGAAGGCAGGAGGTGATGAATTTTGTCTCTGAGTAGAATTTTGTCATTAAAGAAGCTCATGAAGTCATTACTGCTGAGGCTTATAGGAATACTGGGCTCAATAGACCTGTGACTCTGTCAGCCGGGCTACAGTACTGAACACAAACCTGGGGTTGTTCTTATTCTCCTCTATTAGTGCTGAGTAATAGGCTGCTTTGGCATTGTGGAGGGCCTTCCTATAGCTGTCTTGCCAGGCTAATAGAGACTCTTCCAGTTAATGTTAACCATATGTATGAATATCGGACTGCTTCCATTCATTTTTTCTGAAACGTGGTTGAATGGGAATGATAACGACACCCTGCACATAAGGCTTCGGGTCCCCTATAAGACTCGATCGAGACGCTAAACTGACAAGAACAGAACAAGGCGGCGGTGTCTGCCTTTATGTCAGCACATGCTGGTGCACAATGGTTGTTATCAGGGAAAAGCTGTGTAACACTGACATCTACTGGCTGTCTCCCTGGGTCCTTTCTATCTTCCCAGGGAATTCCCACAACTATTTTTTGATCCTGGTTTATATCCATCCCAGAGCAAAAGCATCTTCAGCCACAGAATACAAAAGGAAAACATGAGACAAACTTGAACTGATATCCCAAGATGCCCCTAAACTCATCATGGGTGACTTTAACCACTGCTCAGTTGACAAATCACCGAGGATTTCACCAGTTTGTCAACTACACCGCCAGTCTGGGGAAGACACTGGATAAATGCTATGGTTCAGTCTCAGATGCCTACAGAGCAAATCAGCTGGCTTTTACAGGACCCCACACACATTCTGTTCCCTGTGTTTGAGTGGCTCCCATCAGGACGCAGACTTCGCTGCCGAGGCTGCAGGACACAGAGGAGAAGGGCAGCCTTTGTCCCCAGGGCTGTCCGGCTCCTCAACTCCCAACTGTGTGATCTGGCTACAGAACACAGGGACGTTTGGGTCGGTTTTAAAGGTTTCAAAATGGTACCTTATTGAGACAAACATCGATAGGTGTCAAACCTGACTCAGCACAGAATCCCACTGAGCCCCGAGTTAAGGGTCAGAGAGCAGAGGTCAAACTCGTTTCAGTGAGCACAGACAGTATCAAATTAGCAATGTTAACGTTAGCAGCTGTGTCAACAAATGAGCAATCTTTGCAACAATTCAAAAAGATGGAAAGATCTTATCTTTATTATGCTAGATGCAACAAAACTGCAAAGCTGATTCTAAATGAATTGTATTCGTCATCTGTGAAATCTGCATTTGTCATAGTAACAGCAAGTGGACTTTTATTCTGAAATAAAGAATGGATTAGCCATGTTGTTTCAATCAGCATGAGAGGAATGACAAAGGCAAGTTAAAATGGGAGCAGATCAAAAAACAATGAGGCTTGTTTTTATAAAACAATAAAATCTATCTCTAAAACAGAGGTCTAATTTTAGCCTGCTTCAAATTTAGGCCTACAGTTTTTAAGAACATTCAAGATGCTGTGTTTTTATCCCACCCTTCACACTGACCTGGGGGTGAAGATGGCTTTAGGTGGTGCCACCACTTCAGGTGTCAGTGGCTCATCATCCAGCGTCTGAGACGTACAAAGCATGTCATTAGCGCTGCTGGTGCCTGGCATCCCTGTCCCCAGAGCTGCTGCTGCTTCATCTGCCTCACTCAGCTCACCCTCTGTGGTGGTGTTGCCTGAGCAGTCAAGAGATGCAGTCTCTGCGTCTGTGAAACTCTTAGCTGGGATGTCACCAGGCTGGGACAGAGCAGAGCTGCAATGGGAGAAGGAATATTTGAGGGCATTAACGAAGTTTTATAATACATATGATGTGTAATTAAATTAGATAATTTAATGTATATGTAAACAGGCACCAGAAATTTCCATGACAACACAAGTTGAACAGGTCATATACCTGTACATGGACTCCCCCAGGGGCCGACTGGTGTCAAAACAGTCAGGGAGGATAATGATGTAATCCTCTGAAGAGGTGGAGGACGAGCGGCTCCTCTTCCCTTGTCTCTTCTCTTCTTCCGCTTTCTCCTTCTCCTCCTGTGGGCCCTTCTCCCTTTCAATGTGGGACTCCTCACCTTCATCTGTGATGGGATCAAGAAAACTGATAACAGGACATTTTTCCATAAAATCACCATCAGGGCCATGAAATTCACCACAATTTCTGCAAACTCTGAATAAAATTCTGCTTTAAAATGTGGCTTAGAGGTCAACAAACCTATTTACTGTAGTACTATTGTGCTGATTTCTTTAGTGGGATATGCAATATATATATCAAAACAACTGTTACATTAGGTATGGATCCGATTTTTATATATAACTTAAATCCATCCATCCATCTATTTTCTTCTTCTTATCCAGGTCCGGGTCACGGGGGCAGCAGTCTCAGCAGAGAAGCCCAAACGTCACTCTCCCCAGCCACCTCCTCCAGCTCTTCAGAGGATAAATCAAAGCGTTCCCAAGCCAGCCAAGAGATATAATCCTTCCAGCGTGTCCTGTGTTTACCCCAGGGTCTCCTCCCAGTGGGACATGCCCGGAATACCTCCCCAAGGAGGCGTTCGGGGGCATCCTAACGGCTGTAGCTCAGTAGGTAGCGTGGTCGCTCAAGGAACGAAAGGTCGGTGGTTCGATGGTTCCAGCCCCTGCAAGTCTACAAGTCGAAGTATCATTGAGCAAGATACTGAACCCCAATTTGCTCCCCGGGCACCGTAAAGTAGTGGCAGCCCACTGCTTCTCAGGGATGGGTCAAATGCAGAGAAAGAATTTCCCCCTGTGGGATTAATAAAGTATTTCAAATGCTCGAACCACCTCAGCTGACTTCTCTCAATGTGGAGGAGCGACGGCTCCCGAACCCTATCTCTAAGGGTGAGCCCAGACACCCTGCAGAGGAAGCTTATTTCAGCCACTTGTATCCACGATCTTGTTCTTTCGGTCATTACCCAGAGCTCATGACCATAGGCAAGGGTATGTACATAGATTGAGCTGTAAATTTAGAGCTTTGCCTTGTAGCTTAGCTTAGCTTCAATCTCCCGCTCCAGTCTTCCATGACTCGTGAACAAGACCCAGAGATACTTGAACTCCTCCACTCATCCCTGACCTGGAGTGAGCAATCTACCCTTTTCCGACTGAGAACCATGGCCTCAGACTTAGAGGTGCTGATTCTCATCCCAGCAGCTTCAAACTCAGCTGCAAACTGTCCCAATGACAGCCGGAGGTCACGGCATGATGAAGCTAACAGGACCACATCATCCACAAAAAGCAGAGAAGCGATCCTGAGTCCACCAAACCAGACACCCTCCGTCACCTGGCTGCAACTAGAACTTCTGTCCATAAAAATTATGAACAGAATTGATGCCAAAGGGCAGCCCTGATGGAGTCCAACTCTCCAGAAACAAGTCTGACCTATTGCTGGTAATGTGAACCAAACTCTCACTCCGGTCATACAGGGCCCGACACCCCATATTCCCAGAGCACCCCCCCACAGAGCACTACAAGGGACACAGTTGTATACCTTTTCCAAGTCCACAAAGCACATGTAGACTGGTTGGGCAAACTCCCATGCACATTCCAGCACTCTATCGAGAGTGAAGAGCTGATCCAGCGTTCTACAACCAGGACGAAAACCGCATTGTTCCTCCTGAATCCGAGATTCGAGTGCTCTCTCCTCTCCAGTGCCTTGGCATAGACCTTCCCAGGGAGGCTGAGAAGTGTGATCCCTCGATAGTTGTAACACACCCTCCGGTCACCCTTCTTAAAAAGAGGAACCACCACCCCAGTCTGCCAATCCCGAGGCACTGTCCCCGACTTCCACGCAATGTTGCAGAGTCGTGTCAACAAAGACAGTCCTATGACATCCAGAGCCTTAAGGTACTCAGGGTGAATCTCATCCACCCTGGGGCCCTGATAGAGAGGAGCTTATTAACTAACTAGGCCCCTGTGATGGACGAGTCCCCCTCCGAGTTCCACATCTCTGTCTCCTCCATGGAGGACGTGTTAGTGGGATTGAGGAGACCCGCAAAGTACTACCGCCTGACTATATCCCCAGTTGAGGTCAGCAGCACACCATTCCCACCGTACACAGTGCGAACAGAGCACTAGAAGGTTTGCCTGAATCTCTTTAAGTCCGTCCGAAAGTCATGCTCCATGGCCTCAGCAAACTCCTCCCACACAAGAGTTTTTGCTTCACTGACTGCCAAAGCTGCACTCCGCTTGGCCTGCCGATACAACCTCCACTCCTTCTTCAGCTTGATGGCTTCTCTAACCGCTGATGTCCACCACCGGGTTCTGGGATTACCACCACAACAGGCACCCACAACCTTATTGCCACAGCTCCAGGCAGCCACCTCAACAATGGAGATGCTCAACGCAGTCCATTCGGACTCAATGTCCCCAGCCTCCCTTGGAATGCAGTCGAAATTCTGCCGGAGGTGAGAGTTGAATATCTCGCAGACAGGGGGCTCTGCTAAACCTCCCAGTACACCCTCACTGTATGTTTGGGTGCACCAGGCCTGTCCGGCATCCTCCCCTGCCACAGGATCCAACTCACCACCAGGTGGTAATCAGTTGACAGTTCAGCACCTCTCTTCACCAGAGTGTCCAGAACATATGTTCTTAGGTTTGATGATACAAGTACAAAGTCGATCATCGACCCAAGACCAAGCCAAGTGCACTTATGGACACCCTTATGTTCGAATATGGTGTTCGTTATGGACAAACTGACTGTGACTAGCACAGAAGTCCAATAACTGAACACCACTTGGGTTCAGATCGGGCAGGCCATTCCTCCCAATCATGTCCACATGAGCGTTGAAGTGCCCCAGAAGAATGACAGAGTCCCCAGTAGGGGCCCTGCAGCACCCCATCCAAGGACTCCGAGAAGGCTGGATACTCCGAACTGCCATTCGGCACATAGGCACAAATGACAGTCAGAGCCCGTTCCTCGACCCGAAGGCACAGGGAAGCAACCCTCTCGTTCACTGGGGAAAACCCCAATGTACAGGCACCGAGCTGTGGGGCTACAAGTAGACCCACACCTGCTCGACAGTTCTCACCATGGGCAACTCCAGCGTGAAATAAAGTCCAACCCCTTTTGAGGAGCTTGTTCCAGAACCCATGCCGTGTGTCGAGGTGAGCCCAACTATATCTAGCCGGTATCTCTCAACCTCACCCATCAGCTCGGGTTCCTTCCCCGCCAGAGAGGTGACATTCCATATTCCCAAAGCCAGTTTTGGCAGCCGGGGATCAGTCCGGCAAGGACTCCACCATTGTCTGCCGCCCGATCCGCATGCACCGGACCCCTATGATTCCTCCTGCAGGTGGTGGAGGACGGACCCATGTGGCTCCTTTGGGCTGTGCCCTGCCAGGCCCCATGGGTGAAGGCCCGACCACCAGGCGCTCGCCAATGAGCCCCTCCCCCAGGCCTGGCTCCAGGGTGGGGCCCCGGTATCCTTGATCCGGGTGGGATTAACTGGATCCTGTTCTTATGCTTCATAAGGGTGCAATGAACCATCCTTAGTCTGGCCTGTCACCTACGACCAATGTTGCATTGGGAGACCCTACCAGGGGCAAATTGCCCCAGACAACACAGCTCCTAGGATCATTCAGTCACTCAAACCCCTCCACCACGATAAGGTGGCGATTCATGGAGGGGAACATAACATAAATCAAAAACAATAATACCCGTCTCTGTAAAATATTCAAGAGAGAGAAAAAATGGAATAAAATAAATACGGAATACTATTACTAATAATGATGATAATAAGTGAAAAAATATATACATAACATACATACATAGAATAGAATCTCATTAGTGTGAACGCAGGGAAGTTATAGAGAAGTCTGATCCAAGATTTGAAATTGTCTCCAAAACCGAACTTTTGAAGAACAGCAAACAGGTAATTCCATTCAACCCGATCAAATGCTTTTACAGCATCGAGTGAAATAACAACTTCAGGGGTTGAAGAGGAGTGTTTGGAAAAAAATCACATTCAGGAGAGTGCGGATGTTAAAAAATAGCTGACGACCTTTAATGAAACCATTTTGTTCCTCCGATATGATGTTAGGCAATGTTTTCAAGACGAGTTGCTAAGACCTTGGACAAGACTCCCTGGCCTTCCTGAGAATATTAGCGCAGTCCGTGTTGTAGTGGAGCCTCGCTACTATGGCATGGGGTCGGTTGCCTGGTTTGGGTTTCGGGGCAAGAGCCCAATGAGATCTATCAACCAGCGGCTCCTCCGCGAGTGAAAAAGTCTCCATTAAGAGTTTAGAGACGCTGGTAGTAGAGGAGGCAGTGGGGTCATCTTTTGGGACGCCAATAGTTCTGACGGCGAGCTCTGGACTGCAAATCGTCACATTTATTTTCTAGTTTAGTAACTTCTTTCGCCAGAAAATCAACCTTTGATTGTAAGCTGACAATGTCATCAGTACATGGTGGACAGAGACTGCTCCATTTTGGCCAGTGTCCTTAAGACCTGTGAAGTCAGACTGCATAGATGAAATACTACTGGGCAGTTCTGCTTTCAATACAAATTTTTTACTTTTATGTGTGAGAGGGTATCGCCCAAAGCTGCTTGAAGCTCACATTTAAATATTGCTGCAATACTCACGCAGAGAGCAGATAGAAGTTCATTCTTTAGCACAGCAATATCAATACTGGAGGACGACACACCGCTAACACCAGGTGGGGAGGCAGAGTCACCATTGTTTGGGGAGACACCATGTTCAGCAGACCACAGATTCAGCTGAGTAGTATTACCTCCTTTATTAGTCTTGGGTGGCATTTTGCGGTTCAAGGACAGAAGCAGTTCAGTTACTTGATAATTGAAAAAGGGTTTAAGTGTGTCATAGGCTGTGCAAACAGAATGAAAAATGCACAATGGAATAGAAACAGACAAACTCTCAGGAGCTCTGACATGTGCAACTTGTGTCATGTTACGCTCGACTGGAAGTCCCTTTAAGTACTATTTAGTAATAACACACTGGACTGAAAGTCTATCAATTGTGTGTCATTATGAATAGTTCAACAATATTTTATTTTCCCAAAGTTTCATGCTAATCCTTTCTTGGCAACTGTGTGCTAGAAATACCTCTGATAGAGACACTAAACTTCAAATCACAGAGATTCAGCTAGATGCTTGTAAGGTATTGAGAGTTAAACACACAGAAACTTTATAAATCTATCTGGTCTCCTACACGAGTTGATTTTGTGACTAATGCCTGTTGTCGGCACAACTCTGGACAGCTGAACTGGTAATGCAAATGCGAATCAGCAGGGCCAAAGGTGCCAATATGAAAGCCCGAAGAGGTTGTCATACTATTTATGGACCAAATCAGTTGAACTGTTTTACAAAGGACTTCATTTGGACAAAACACAACATATCCATAATAATTTAACCTCAGCTCAGCCATACCTACACTAAAGTGTAACATTAAAGTTATTCCAGAGGGGAAGGCTGCTTTGAGTAAAACATATGCAGAAAAGTTAAAACAGTCTCCAGGTTTATCAAGCTCAGTCAGAATAAATTAATTAGCTTAAAAACATGAGATGGCCAACTTCAGGTCAAAGTTCTTTTCCACAGCTTTAGTGAAAATAATTTCCCCCTGCAAATGTCCTGAATATTATCAATACAGCAACAGTGATGGAAAAAACATCCCAGTGCTTCCCCTATATTCATTCAGCGGTGCACCGTCGCTGCTAGATTATGTGCATCGCTGCTAAAATTACTCACGATCATTAACATCAACAAGCTACTAATTATTTTCACTCGCACACTGGTGAGCCCGACAACACCAATGTTATCTTGGACTTGTTATGAGTCACCAACTAGCGCATCAAACCCTCTCGGACCCTATCCACACTCTTCAAAGGACACCTACGTAAAAGGTAATGTTAGAGCAGTGTAGCTCCTTCAGGGAATAGGGCAGTGAGTAACAAGCGAGCGGCAGAAAAGTGACCGTGACGCGGTGATTGCGAGCGGCGCAGAGGGAAAAGTTAGCAGTAAGTTGTCAATATGTGTCACTTAATAAATGCTGCAGCTTCTTAAGACCAAGAAAAGTCGTATGTTGTTTCCTCAACTGCTGCTATGTGACGTTAACTACATTCATAGGAAGTCATGTTAATTAGCAGCTGGTCGTTACTGCCTGAGTGTCCAGTGTTAAGATCCTCTGTTAGTGATCACAGCAAAACTAGTGGGCTCCACTGGGTAAGGCAAGCTACTTTACTTGATGCAGTGATATCACTACCTGACTTACTTGTCCAGTAAGCGAACGTCAGGCAGAAACTTAGACTGAACTCACATTTGTCCTGTACACATACATCTGGAGAGTTAAATTACATATAAACTTTCAGATGAGTCTATTAAACTGCTTGGTTAGGCAGAGAAAGGAGGATGGTGACAATGGAGGTTAGTAAAGCTAATGAAGGATGCAAACTAGTCACCTTTCAGTTTCTTTTGGAATTTAATGCCAAGTGCCTATACAGAATGGAGCAAATAAAATGCTGGTTACATGCTGCCTATCTAAATGCTAAAGTGTGTAACAGAAAAAAAAGACTGGTAGTGCAGGTGAGGGAGGAAAGAGAAGCAAAGAGGAGAGGAGAGAGGGTGTAGTGGGAGGAGCTATGAGAAGAGGGAGGAGAGAATTTTAGCTTGAGAAAATGTTTCTCTCAATGCAGAAAACAATGTTAACTTTTAATGTTCAGTAAATGGTGTAATTTTCTGTGTTGTGGCATTTAATTTTTTGATATTAATTTCCATAGATAAATGTCAAAAGCTGTACATTAAGACACAAAAGACAAACCTGAATAATCCTATAATGATTCTGAGGTCATTTAATTTGAAGCTATTCTGACTGCCATGAATACAGGCCAGCATCACATCCTCATGGACACAACAGCAGCGCTGCTGGAAAGAATTCTAGGGGAAACACTGCATCCCATCTACACTGCTCAAAAAAATGAAGGGAACACTTCATCATCACAGTTTAACACCAAGTCAGTTAAACTTCAGGGATATCAATCTGTCCATTTAGGAAGCAAAGTGATTGTGAATCAGTTTCTCCTGCTTTGGTGCAAATGAAAATGACAACAGGTGTAATGGAGAGGAAAAAGCAACACAACCCCAAAAAGGGAATGTTTTACATGTGGTGTCCACACACAGTTGTTCTCTCCTCATCCTGACTGATTCTTCTCTAGTTTGGTGTTTTGCTAGTGTTCTTGTCACTACTGGTAGCATGAGGCGGTACCTGCAGCCCAATCAGGTTGTACAGGTAGTCCAGCTCCTCCAGGATGGCACATCCATACATGTGGTCACAAGGTTTGCTGTGTCTCAGCACAGTCTCTAGAGCATGGAGGAGATACCAGGAGACCGGCCGTTACACAAAGGAGAGCTGGACAGGAAGGAGAAGGGCATCAACCCAGCAGCAGGACTGGTATCTGCCAGAGGCCTACAAAATGACCTCCAGCAGGCTACTGGTGTGCATGTTTCTGACCACTGTCAGAAGCATGTAATGCGGGGGTTTTCGCATCGAGCACACGCTACAAAGTTATCTGCTTTGTTCAGACCCTGTGTAGGCTTGAATTGCCCATGAAGGATGAAATGTAACTCTGCTGTGTGGGAGGAACGTGCAGGGATTAAAAGCTTTCAGCTGTGAGTAGGGAAAAGTCTGCTATGTGTTGACAGAAACTTAATTAGCCAGAGTATAGGGCAAAAAGTCCGCTAGCCGCTAGGCTAACGTACTATGCAATATCCCATAGACTTATGCTAATAGGGTTAGCATGTGACATGTGGGTAAACGTGGATGGCCAAAAGCGATTCTGTTGACCGAGAAATGGTTTGTTAATTCTGTTACCTGTTATTACACATTATTTTATTATTATTATTATATTATATGCTGAACTTGATCCTAAACCATTCTTGTTGTATAAAATAGCCAAACAGGAATGTGAGTTGAATTAGAGGTTATATTAATGCTGGTGATGTTTCACACTAAGTTCTGTAAGCCAGATATGACCTGTTTTGAATATGATGTGCAGATGAATATGGATGTGTGTCCCGTCTATAGGTCAGGTTTTGGTAGAGAGTGGATTTTGGAGCATTGAAGACCATTGAAGAGCAGAGATTCCAGTTAACTGGACAGAGAGCCGATCAACGGACCTTTGAGAAACATCAGACCGATTCCTTCTCCACTTTGTGGTGCGAGAGACATTAACAAAAGATATTTTATTTTATTTGTGCGCACTTTATTATTTTAGTTATTTTGGAAATATTGTGTTCTAAAATAAATGTTAAATACATGTTATTGCACATTTTGCACATGTTGAGTCTCTTTACGGGTATTCAAAGCCTGGACTCCCGTTACTCTAGTTTCTTCTGATACTGGTCCACATTTATCCTATCATTTAAAGCTTTTATGTGTAACAAGGGTTACAATAATATCCTCAGCTTGAACAAGTACGTTAAGTCAAATGTTACCACAATCCTATCTCGACACAATCTCAAAACTGTAATAGATGCTTTTATCTAGTCTCTTCTGGATTATGGTAATTCTCTGTGCACGTACAAGTTTACACAGTTTACAGCTCATCCAGAATGCAGCTGTCATATTCCTCACTAAAGCCAAAACAGACAGCATTTTAGCATCTCTTCACTGGGTCCCACTGGCTTGTCACTGAAACCAGCAAAGACAAATATTAGAAACCATTCAGTGTCCCAATGTGATTTGCTGCACAGTTTTAATCTATGGGTTTCCATCGTCACACAAACAACTAGAAATAACTGAGGGAGCACAAACCTCCACCAAGTCCGTTTCCCCATTGTGTCATTGCACCTTAAAGCAATAGTCCCATAATAGTTTGACCCTCATAATATGACTCATGGACCCGTTGACCATGAAAACCCAAACCTACTATATGGGATCACATCATTAGTTTGATAGTCATTCTAGAAAAACAATATGTCACAGCATCCTTTATAAACTAAATATCCCCAAGGGCAACTTCTCTCTGCTGTTTGCACAAAATAAAGCTGTCCTTGTCTTTAGTCCCAACAGGTAAAGCATGTCTCCAATGTAATGTCAGTGAAAGTGTTGATATTATGAGAAAGCATCCCATATCCATTTTGGATGAACGAGTTGTATATATGTCATCACGAACAAAGGAAAATAAAATTGTATGTAAACTATGTGGTGCAGAGGATTCTACCTGGAAGGTATTGTAAACAAACATTGTGATTGGTTTGATTAAACCACAGGCCAAAGAGACCAACAACAGGCCAAAATAAATAACTATATATACACACACACACACATATTCTAAAAGAGTCTAGTCAAGTCTTCAGGCATCTGCAATAAACTATCATTTGAAAAAACTTACAAATGCTAAGCTATGCACTGCTATTTCTCACAGAAAATACTGCAATCATGGACTGAATCTCCTCTCATCCACTCTGTCACCTGTGGTTTTGTGCTCCTGCAGAGTGGAGGCCCTGGGCGGAGCATGGAGCATGGTTGGTGCTGAGCTGGGGCCAGGTCCCGGAGTGGAGGCCATAGATTGGGGAGCTGTCAGGGAGGCTTTCAGTGGGGCAGAGAGGGAAGCTTTGAGCATAGCTGGAGGTTTCAGGGCGTCTTTAGAGCTGCTGGGGCTGCTTTCTGGGCTCTTCTCTGCTTTCATGGTTTTACTTTTCACACAGGATGAAGAGGAGCCTCCCTGAGCAGACAGACACACAACTGAGAGCAGACAGAAAGTTCACTGTTAGAGACTGTGCTGTAATGTTGTTCTCTTTCAATCACATGCAGAGTGAAAAAAGTCATCTGAAATACTCCTAATGCTGAACATATACACTGCTCAAAAGAATTATTACTATTATAAATTACTTAAATCACATATCGGATCTTGATGAACAAATTATTCAAGTTGTAAATCTTTACTGATGTTCTTTGTACAATTTGTTGACAACAAAATGACGAAACAACAATCAATAGAAACCAAAATCATCAACATTGAGGGTAAAAATTTAAACCACAGGCTGATCCAACTCATAATGTGACTCAGTGGTGTGTTTGTCTGTATTCACTCCTGACAACGTCTGGGCATGATCCTGATGAGTCGGTGGATGATGTTCTGAAGGATCTCCTCCCAGACCTGGATCAGGGCATCAGTGAGCTCCTTGACAGTCTGTGGTGGTACTTGGTGTTGGATGCACCGATACATAACGTCCCATAGGTGCTCAATTGGATTTAAGTCAGGGGAACATGAGGCCAGTCAATGGCATCAATGTCTTCATCATCCAGGAACTGCCTACACACTCTGGTCACATGAGGCCGGGCAAAGTCCTGCACCAGGAGTTCCTCAGGTAAAGCATGTCTCCAATGTAGGAGTTGTCACAGAGATCAAAGAATGAGAATCATCTTTCTTGCCAAACTGCACCGGGAGGAACCCAGGGCCAAACTGCACCGGGAGGAACCCAGGGCCAAACTGCACCGGGAGGAACCCAGGGCCCCACTGCACCGGGAGGAACCCAGGGCCCTCTGCACCGGGAGGAACCCAGGGCCAAACTGCACCGGGAGGAACCCAGGGCCAAACTGCACCGGGAGGAACCCAGGGCCCCACTGCAGGGGGAGGAACCCAGGGCCCCACTGCACCGGGAGGAACCCAGGGCCCCACTGCACCGGGAGGAACCCAGGGCCAAACTGCACCGGGAGGAACCCAGGGCCCCACTGCACCGGGAGGAACCCAGGGCCAAACTGCACCGGGAGGAACCCAGGGCCCCACTGCAGGGGGAGGAACCCAGGGCCCCACTGCACCGGGAGGAACCCAGGGCCAAACTGCACCGGGAGGAACCCAGGGCCAAACTGCACCAGGAGGAACCCGGGGCCCCACTGCACCGGGAGGAACCCAGGGCCAAACTGCACCGGGAGGAACCCAGGGCCCCACTGCACCGGGAGGAACCCAGGGCCAAACTGCACCGGGAGGAACCCAGGGCCAAACTGCACCGGGAGGAACCCAGGGCCCCACTGCACCGGGAGGAACCCAGGGCCAAACTGCACCAGGAGGAACCCGGGGCCCCACTGCACCGGGAGGAACCCGGGGCCCCACTGCACCGGGAGGAACCCGGGGCCCTCTGCACCAGGAGGAACCCAGGGCCAAAGTGCACCGGGAGGAACCCAGGGCCAAAGTGCACCGGGAGGAACCCAGGGCCCCACTGCACCGGGAGGAACCCAGGGCCAAACTGCACCGGGAGGAACCCAGGGCCCGCTGCACCGGGAGGAACCCAGGGTCCGCTGCACTGGGAGGAACCCAGGGCCCGCTGCACCGGGAGGAACCCAGGGCCCTCTGCACCGGGAGGAACCCAGGGCCCGCTGCACCAGGAGGAACCCAGGGCCCGCTGCACCAGGAGGAACCCAGGGCCCTCTGCACCGGGAGGAGCCCTCTGCACCGGGAGGAACCCAGGGCCCGCTGCACTGGGAGGAACCCAGGGCCCGCTGCACCTGGAGGAACCCAGGACCCGCTGCACCAGCATAAGGTCTGACAATCGCTCTGAGGATTTCATCCTCAACAGTCAGGGTACCGTTGGCTATGACATGGAGGTCTGTGTGACCCTCCAAGGATCTGCCTCCCCAGACCATCACTGATCCACCACCAAACCGGTCAAGCTGGATGATGTTACATCAGCATAACGTTCATCACGGCGTCTCCAGACTCTTTCACGTCTGTCACATGTTCTCAGTGTGAACCTGATCTCCTCTGTGAAGAGAACGGGGCACCAATGGTGGACCTGCTAATTCTGGTGTTCTCTGGTGAATCCCAGTAGAGCTGCACGGTGCTGGGCTGTGAACACATGTCCCACTAGAGGACGTCGGGCCCTCATGCCACCCTCATGGAGTCTGTTATGTGTGCGATCTACAACATTGAGATTTAAAAGCAGCTGGTAGCAGTTAGCAGCTAACTCACAGAAGAAAAAAAAATCAACCATGAATGTCTTCAAATGGACAATGCAAGGTCTGGGAGTTCCTTACCCTCCAAGCAGAAGACAAGATCATCTACCATAAACAAAGGCAGTAAATGATTGTTGCCATGGTATTTCATTGTTTACATAAAATGTCACACGAGAAGCAGGAGCTGTTGTGTTACACCTTTGGCCTGTTTTGCTCATATGCTTTCTAAAATTACATACAGAAAGTGACAACGCTTATTCTAAACAATGTTTATCGTCCTTAATTCATTGTCCATCAAATTAGATTTGTGATGGGGATGGAGGGACAGTGTGTGCGGTGGATGAGAGCAGGGGGGAGATGGGTCAGTATTGAATGTGGGTTATGTGGGGGATGGCCAGCAGCCTAACTGCTTGGGGGAAGAAGCTGCTACAGAGCCGTGTTGTGCAGGTTCTGATGCTCCTCAGCCTCCTGCCCGATGGCAGGGGAACGAACAGTCCGTGGGAGGGGTCCCTGAGCATGGAGGACGCTCCTGGTAGATGTCCTGTATGGAGAGGAGGGAGACCCCTATGATCTTCTCGGCTGTCCTCACCACGCGTTGGAGGGATTTGCAGTCTGCTACTCTGCCGTTCCCAAACCACACGGTGATACAGCCGGCCTGGATGCTCTCAACAGAGCTTCTGTAGAAGGTGGTGAGGATGGGCGGAGGAAGGCTGGCTCTCTTCAGTCTCCGCAGGAAGTGAAGGCGTTGTTGTGCCTTCTTCACCAGATAGGGTTAGGGTTCAGACAGACGTAACAGGCCCACAATGAAAACACTGTGTTAATGGAGCTAATGACGCTGTAGAGAAGGGACCTGGTTGCAGCACTGTTAGGCGATCTCAGTTTGAAAGAGGCTTGTGACTGAAATGTCCAGGTTCGATCAGATAACTGTGTCATAGCATGACATGTACATTTATAGTTTTAGACGGATATCTTCATTTTCTGCGCTCCAACTTTTATAAAGTGAAACACCCAGAAATCAAAGAAAAATGAAATAGACAGGTTCAGACCTGTAAAGTAAAGTAACCTGACTGACCTTTACCTGTCCCAGGGTGGGACCCTCTCAGAGGGGCGTGATCAGGGGCCTCTTCCAGGGTCATCGAGCGAATCACAGTCTCACAAACAAACTGAGTCCCGCTGATGTCATCCTCCCCTTCCTCCTGAGCAGGTACTCCTTCTGCTTCTGCTCCAGATCCCGCCCCATGAGGGACGTCTGGGGACAAAGAACACATGAACAAATGTTAGGGCAACAAACCAGGGGCCTCATTTATCAGCAGGGTCATTAAACGCATACAACCAGACTGATCACTTTCTTCCTCTGTACATGTACATGTACATGTACATGTAGAGCCACTGCTGACCATGAGGACAAAACACCTCCAGTGGTACACGGGTATAAAAACAGGGAGACTGATTCCTAAATACAGGCTCAAAAAATAACTTCTCTCAGAGGGAAATGAAGCCTTACAGGAACGCTTCAGCCAAACATTAAAATTCAGTCATTATCTACTCACCCCAACACTGAGGTAAAGTTGCGTTAATTTCTTAGTCCACAAAACATTCTTCACAGCTTCAGCGCAAAACAGAGTTTCAGCATTCTCCTAAACAACTGAAATAGAAAGATACAAATTCTTGTTTTAAAATGAAAACCTGAAAACAAACATAAAACATGTCTATACAGCTCATACAGACGCCCAGAGATCCCAAAGTGATTTAAAAGATGGTATTTACAACCTTTTTGGAGCTGAACTCTTCACTAAGCCTCGAAATGAAAAGCCTTACTGTGCACTGATTGAACTTGTGTACTGCTAGACGACATCCAGGTGAAGTTGCAGCCATTGCATACTTAAGTGAATACCTGTGACACACAACAGAGAGAGCTCTGCTGAGGTTGATCATGTCTAAAGGTGCATGCACAGACAGGGTGCATGCAAACGATCTTAGATCTTAGCTTAGCGGCTACAGTGATGATTTAAGATTAAAAAAGGGTGTAAATAAATTGTCCTCTAATCTATTTGGGATTTCAGGTCTTCTGGAGACTTGGATCATACCATACGAGCTGTATGGAGTCAGTTATGTTTTTGTTTTGTTTTGTTGCCGTTTTAAAACAAATCCCTATGTTCTTAAGTTGTTTAGGAGAAAACTGTTGCTGTGAAGCTCCAGAAATGTGGGTGTAACAGCTGACTCTGCTACTACAGTGGGTTCTCAGTGTTGGCACCTTGATGAAAAGAATACATTTAAACATTTGCTTTACAGCTCGAAAATAAACACAGCTTTTCAGTTAACAAACAACGCAGCAGATGCTTTCCAGTGTCATGTGTGGCCAAACTCTAGTCTCACACAGCCACACTGTTCCCAGGTCCACACAACTGCAATCAGATCACACAAAAACACCCGTCATAATTACCTCCCTAAACCTGCTCCCTGAACCTCCCCCACACGCTCTCTCTGCTGCTTCTTAATACTAACCACAGCGGATCAGAATGGTGGTGAGTAGATAATGACAACGTTTTCATTTTTGGGTGAAGTGCTCCTTTAATGCCTCTGTTTGATCACCCCTGGCTTCATATAAAACAGAATCTGTTCATGAGATCCAATTGTACTCAGTGTTTTATTAATAAAGTTATGAATATCACCATTTTTTTATTGTTTAATTAACTCAGGTAGATAATGAGAATTCAGATTTGTATATGTATCATTTATATTATCATATATTAAAGGACACAAATGAGTTACGTTTGGTGAAGTTAGAATGTATACTTTAAAAGATATGCTCCAGATAAAAAGTGATTACGTATGTGATGAATATATGCTCCTGTCATTTCTATATCTGGGGCATAAAAATGAGTTTCTTATATCAGAAGTAGACGTCACTCAGAGAGAGCAGACCTCCACCAAGGCAGCTCAACCCATTATCTTATCAGATAATCTTATCAGCTTATCCATCAAGTCATTGCACCTAAAACCAACAGTCCCATGTTAGTCTAACCCTCATCATGTGATCCTGGACCATGAAAACCTGCCCCTAGAATCTGGATCACATTGATATCATTATTAGTCTGATAGTCATTCAAGAAAAACTAGATTTCACTGATGGTGGTTTTCTTCAGGATTTAGATCAGGAACTGTTGAAGATACATCAGATTAGACACCAAACTGAATCAGCACAGTTTCAGCTACAAACTGATCTCAGGTCAGTCTGGATCATTATTATTATCTGTTATCTCACAGTAGTGAATTTTCGCTGACCTCTATAGATGTAAACAGTCTGGATCACCAGATCTGGAATATGACTTGGATCCAGATCAGATGTTGATGTGTGGTAAATGTTATGGGGATGTCATTGTCATTTTTGTCCGAACATTGGAGGCATTATAAATGACGTTAGAGGCAAAAGTCTTGTAATGCCTCTATCCTACAATGGTAAAGAATCCTTTAAAATGATTCTGGATCCAGATGATGATCCGGATCACCACCAAAATGTTTGTTCTTTGGGCAGTCATCAAAATCTGTTCATACCTTTTTGACTCATCCTGCTAACAGACAAACAGACAAACAAATCAATGCTGGTAAAACATTACCTCCTATCAAATAAAGGCTAAAAAGTCCCCAACAGATCTTAAAAAACAACAACTAATAATTATCTTCAGTAGCTTCATTTTCTATCGTTTTCCTGTATTCTATTATCGCCCTTAATTTAGCTCATTTCTGCTAACATTATATCTTATTTTACATGAACTATGGCAATAAATCCTTGTTTTCTCCATTAGTTTTCCATTCCTGTGAAACACTCGGTGGATGTATGTTTGGGTGTGGGTGTTTCTGTGCATGGATGAGTCATGAGCAGATGGATCTAGAACAGGTGAGATTTATCCTCTTCATTCTTTGCAGGAAGCTTTGAGGACTTTCATGTTCACACTGACAGTTTCTACACAAAGATTTTAGAACACAAAGATGTTCTGACCATGGTTTGTTACACGAGACCTTAGATTCTCAGATGAAGAAAGAAACTCTATTACCCATGATGCTATTGATGACTTCAGTCTCTTCCTGAATGAGACCCAGAGAGGGACTGCTCTTGTCCTGCAGGTGGCCATCTTGAGGCAGAGGTGACATGCATGGTGTCATGTCTGAATGGAGAAAAGAGCAGGAGATTCACTGAACTCAAGTCTGTTCATCAGACAGGCCCCAACTATTACCAACAGGTGACAGTAAGCAGTTGTATCTGTGAGGATTTCATTGTCCGTTTTTCACTCCGGCATCCTCAGCGCTGATACAAACAGTAGCACCAGTACCAGTTTGAACACAAGGTCTAAGCAATCCAGAACCACTAGAGCTCTTCTTACCAGCAGGGGTGTTGTTTGGGACATTCTCCAACTCTTGGACAATGTTGATGTCCAACAGCTCAAAGGACAGAAGATCCTGAGAGATCAGAAACAGCACATAACAATTAAGGAAGCTTCTGAGTTCCATTGTGGGAACAAACACAGAACATTAATTCACAATATCTTCTGTCAGCCTATCGGTAGCTGTACCTTGGTGTTAATGTCACAGATGCTGAGACGCCTTATTGTTTCTGTAGCTTCATGTTAGGCCCAAATCACACCTATGAATAGCAACTAAATAAAACTCCTTTGCATTTCGTACCTTACCTTGCACCCAGACACATCCTTAATGGACTTTAGACCATGAGCTTTAAGTCATTTAAATGGAACCCAGAGAGTTTAGAGATTAGACATTTTGGAAAAAACAACTCTTGTGAACTACTTGCAGATTTATTACCTGTGCAGTGAGCAGGTCCACTGAGGGGATGTAGTATTCTTCTTGGTCCACTGACATCTGTGGTTGCTCTCTAGAAGCTGCACAGGCTTTTCCATCCTTTGCCACTGGGTTCTTACCCTGCAGACAAAGTCATATCGGTTCAGTTAAATATCGTACACACCTACAGTATGTCTCTGTGTGTGTGTTTACTTACATCTGTGGGTATTCTACTTCTTTTATAGACACATTTAATTTTTGACAGCATATATTTTCCATCATAGCATTCCTGTCACTCATCCACCTATTTGTTCTACCTGTGGTGTGACGCAAGGAGACACTAGTATCCCATCAGCCATCATGGGTGCTGGGGCAAGAGGATCGACCACAATGCTACACCAAACCCTGGGTCCAAACTGCTCTCCAGCGTGGGCCAGACGCCAGTGGGAGGTGTAGGAGCCCTCCACAGATGGAGCACATAGTGCTACATTCACTATACCAACCTGGACACAAAGAAAAGAAAGTAAGATTCAGCAAAATGCAGTGCAGCTAAGAAAGCAGTCTGGTGATGACAATATCCACAGATTTAGAGTTAGAAAGAATGAAGATGAAAACTTCTGATGCATCTCACCTGTCCTGGCTGCAGGAAGGGAACAGACACTTCCCTCCAACGGTCCCCAGATCCCACCGCCAGGTTTCCCCACATGAATTTGAGCTGCAGGAGGGAAACAGGGCAAACGACGATGCACACTTTGAAAATCACTGTTCACTGCTTGTGCAGCATTAAAAAGGAGGCAGACAGTTACAGAATAAATGGTGAATATTTGGGTGGTGTATATCAAAAAAGTGCAATGAACCCTCACCTCTAAATTTGCATTCTAAGTAAATTCTTTACATTAAATTAGAATATAACAAAGTGCTCTTTTTGACTCGCGTTCATTCACATACATTGCCTCTCCTTCCATAACTGGGAAAACTCCACACCCTCAATTACACATTTGCTTGTATATGAATAACTTTCATCAGTAGATATCCAGTATCCGCCCCAGTGGTAGATCTGTTTGGCCTTTTGTGAAAACATGCTGACATTTCTGACCAGAAAGAGATTCTGAAGAATCTCCAAGGCTGAAGGTGTCAAAACAACCACGTGCTTTTAGCTTATTTATTTTCCTCATCCTTACCCCAGACTTCTGCTTCTAAATTTCTTCCAAGTGTCTGTGTTTAGCTTCATAGTGGCATTTAATACGTTATTCCACTTTGACAATAGCAAAAGAGCTGTGCAAATTAGACACACCGGCCTTGTAGAGCTTGTTGCAGGAAGAATAAATGCATATTTTTCACTGTCAATTTTTCTAATTGTTGATAATCCAATCTTTCATGCATGTTTTATGCCTCTGTGCCACAGCATACTGATGTAAATAGCAGTCTAGGAGGACACAGGGTTCTCCACTGAGCTGCCCACGTTGTGCCAGATATTATCTATCTGTTATTTATCTATCTATCTATCTATCTATCATCTATTATCTATCTATCTATCTATCTATCTATCATCTATTATCTATCTATCTATCTATCTATCATCTATTATCTATCTATCTATCATCTATTATCTATCTATCTATCATCTATTATCTATCTATCTATCTATCATCTATTATCTATCTATCTATCTATCTATCTATCTATCTATCTATCATCTATTATCTATCTATCTATCTATCATCTATTATCTATCTATCTATCTATCATCTATTATCTATCTATCTATCTATCTATTATCTATCTATCTATCATCTATTATCTATCTATCTATCTATATCTATTATCTATCTATCTATCATCTATCTATCTATCAATCATCTATCTATCATCTATCTATTATCTATCCATTTATCTATCTATTATCTATCTATTATCTATCTATTATCTATCTATCATCTATCTATTATCTATCTATTATCTATCTATCTATCCATTTATCTATCTATCATCTATCTATTATCTATCTATTATCTATCTATCATCTATCTATTATCTATCTATCATCTATCTATTATCTATCTATTATCTATCTATCATCTATCTATTATCTATCTATTATCTATCTATTATCTATCTATCTATCTATCATCTATCTATCTATCTATCTATCTATTATCTATCTATTATCTATCTATCTATCTATCCATTTATCTATCTATCATCTATCTATTATCTATCTATCTATCTATTATCTATCTATCTATCTATCTATTATCTATCTATCTATCTATCTATCTATCTTTTATCATCTGTCTATCATCCATCTATCTATCATCTATCTTTCTATCATCTATCTATCTATCATCTATCTATTTATCATCTATCTATCATCTATCTTTCTATCATCTATCTATCTATCTATTATCTATCTATCTATCTATCTATCTATCTATCATCTATCTATCTATCATCTATCTATCATCTATCTATCATCTATCTATCTATCTATCATCTATCTATCTATCTATCTATCTATCTATCATCTATCTATCTATCTATCATCTATCTATCTATCTATCTATCTATCTATCTATCATCTATCTATCTATCTATCTATCATCTATCTATCTATCATCTATCTATCTATCTATCATCTATCTATCTATCTATCTATCTATCATCTATCTATCATCTATCTATCTATCATCTATCTATCATCTATCTATCTATCATCTATCTATCATCTATCATCTATCTATCTATCATCTATCTATCTATTATCTATCTATCTATCTATCTATCTATCTATCTATCTATCATCTATCTATCTATCTATCTATCTATCTATCATCTATCTATCATCTATCTATCATCTATCTATCTATCTATCTATCTATCATCTATCTATCATCTATCTATTATCTATCTATCTATCTATCATCTATCATCTATCTATCATCTATCTATCTATCTATCTATCTATCATCTATCTATCATCTATCATCTATCTATCTATCTATCTATCTATCATCTATCTATCATCTATCTATCATCTATCTATTATCTATCAATCTATCATCCATCTATCTATCTATCTATCTATCATCTATATTTCTATCTATCTATCTATCATCTATCTATCATCTATTAATCTATCTATCTATCTATCTATCTATCATCTATCTATCTATCATCTATCTATCATCGATCTATCTATTATCTATCTATCTATCATCTATCTATCTATCATCTATCTTTCTATCTATCTATCTATCATCTATCTATCTATCATCTATTAATCTATCCATCTATCTATCTATCTATCTCTTTCTTTGCAGCCTGGATGGAAGCCTCTCACAGTCCAGATTAGTCTGTCTACTAACTGCAGACACATGATCGAGAGGATGATTTAGTTTTTGGTGTCATGCTAACCTTCAAAATCTAATTGGCAGAATTCCACTACATCAACCAAGCCCAATCATAGTCCTCAGATGATGAACCCTTTCTGTTTTGGGCACACACATTTTTCTCAGTACAACAATAAATCTCTTAATCCATCTGGAATTTTGCATGATAATTTCAGAACAAAAGACAAACCATTTTTATTTAAATGGCCCTATGTGACAGTAGAGTTCTAGCTTAGCTCTCAGTTTGTACCTTTGTGTCAGCGCTCCAGCTGATTGTTCCAGTGTTCCTCATCTTCCAGTATTTGATAAACTTGGTCCCGGGACGCAGTCGGGTTCCATCAGGAAGGTTCTCATCCAGAAATGCAGCTGTCATGGCTGGAACAACCAGCGGACAGGGACGCTTTGGACGCCTGGGAAAGAAATTATGTCCAGTATCAATCTTGTGTCGTTCTTCCAAAAACTTTTTAAAATCTTTTTTTACAATGTTTTGATCAATTGTTCCACCTCTCAGCAAATTAAATGTACATTTGAAACATGTAGCTGGTTTATCCTATAACAGTGGTTCCCAAATGTTTGGTCAGTTGCTTCCCACAGCCCTGTCACAGGAACTCTCAGTTTTTTATCTGTCATCATCAGAACTTTCCATGTATTCTTTAATTCAAGCTAACTATTTCAATGTTTATTCATTGCCTTTGGTTAATGTTTGTAACTGTTTATTACTTTTAGCTATCAGTTTATCAATGATTCTATTACTTTAATCTAATGTTTTTAACTGTTTATTTTTTTATTACTTTAAGATAATCTTATAACAATTAACTTTGACTTTCAGCTATCAATTCATCCATTAATCTATTACTTTAAGCTGACTTTTTAAAAAACTGTTTCTCTATTAAATCTAGCTATCTGTTTAAACCAATAATCGGTTACTTTTAACTATCTTTTTCAACCATTTATACAGGATGGTTTCCGTTTCTAGCACTTCCTTGCTAGCGTTCAAACACTTGTAAAACATGATGTTCCTGTGTTACAGCTGATTCAAAAACGAGAATATATTTTTATTCTAATTGATTATGTAAATTAAAATTTATTTTGTGATCGGTATATATTTTTTATTTCTTGCTTATTTACTGCAGAAGTAAATCCTTGTAATCACAACCCTGATAATGACTTTTATTGAATTTTTTCCTTCACTTACTGAGACACGAGAGAGTTATTCTTTTTTTGGGGGACTTCTACCAAACTAGCTTTGACCATGTTCATATTAATAACTTACTCTGGACTGTGCTGGGTGGCTCGAGGCTGCAGAAGGACAGGGGAGGAGCTTCCGTCTCTGTGGGAGGAGCTCCACTGTATACCCCGCCTCTCCATCCTTAGCTGTTTCCTGATTTCTTTTACTTCTGCCTTCAGAAGGCGTTTCTCTGCTTTCAGCCGCTGCTTCTCTGCCTTCCGGAAACTGCGGTCACCTCGCCTGTAAAACCTGAAAGGGAGCAACCATACAGAAACGGGATGGAGATGAAGATAATATGATGATGATGTAGCCCAGGTTATTTTCTGTGTTTCTAATTTGCATAGTACCCTTATATGCCCCATGTGATCTTCTTTTATAGAGTATCTCCCATTCCCAGAGTGTCCCTAAATGCCTCATAACTATGTCAGCGTCAGGTTGATTGAGCTGATTACATACACACCTCAGGAAACACCACGGGTTGCATCGCACTTTGAAAGGTTTGTTTCATTCTTTTTTTAAATCACAAACTAAGAAACCGATTGTAACATGAAACTGACTAAATCAACCATTTTGCAGTGAAGAGCTGTCAAAACTACTTGGTGAGGATCAAACGGAGACAAACTCCATCAGGCAGTTTCAGTTTCACTATTACCTGATTGTCCCAGTGAGCTGAAACCAACCTATGCCTAAAGGTTAGCTGTCATTTTGTAAAATGGTCAAACCAAAACCAGTCAGGTACACTTTGCCAATTACTGTTTGTTTGTTTTTTTAACAGACCCTCATCTCACAGAGCCAGCATGTGGTCATCACTGTGATTCAATGTGGACATGGTGACATGTGAAAGGAGCGCTAGGAATTAGACAAATTAAGAAACCTTTCATAAGGAATAAGTCACTTTTGGGTTTTTCCCCCAATTTTATTTTTATTTTTTGATCCTCATGATCTTAATGAAAATTGAAAAGTGTTTTAAAGGACATTGAATAAATTGACATTTGAATATTTCTGGTTTGTGATATTTTTCTTGAACAGTATTTTCCTTTGTTAAAAGAAATGAACACTGGGGCAGCTGTGGCTCAGTGGTAGAGCGGTCGTCCACTTATCAGAAGGTCGGTGGTTCCATCCCCAGCTCCTTGCATGGTACGAATGTCACCACTGCATGAATGTTTGTGTGAATGGGTGAATGCTGGCTGGTGTTCTAAAGCTTTGAGTGGTCAGTCAGACTAGAAAGATTCTATATAAATACAGTCCATTTATTTTTTTACAAAGTTTATTTTACTGACTGCCCGCTCTAATTAATAGTTGTTTTCCTTTTTGAATTGAATTATAACTGACCAAAATAAATATTTTCATTTATGAACTTCGACCTGTGTTACATGGATTTGTGTGGGTTGGATATCACTTCACTCTGATGTCACTACCACCAATCTCCTTTATGCATCTAATTATTGGTAACCCCATTAAGACTGAGCTTTTGGGTATCCTCAAAGACTATGGGTTACAATGATAAAGATGCTGACCATGCATATTAGCACAAACAAACAGCAGAGTTTAAGACAGAATGTGCCATGACAACAAGGGCTTCATTAAAACACAAAATACCACATCACTGACCTCCCTGCACTTAGACCAAATTCATATGGCAGCCAATTTCCTGTGGTCAGGCTGACATGTTGGGTTAAATATCATAGTGAAATGCCTACAAGTATAGAAATATTTCACTTTTGTTTTTTGTTGTTGTTTTTTTTAACCTGTCCTGTCCTGCAACCTCGGAATGCAGTATGAAGATCTGGGTGCCTTACGGTACCAGACAGATTTTGCTCTGCAAAGGAGGATCTAACATAATCTGTATTTTATTTATTATTTAATTAGACGAGGCGACCGGACCGGAAAGGGGGGGGCAGTGGAAAGAAAGGGAGAAACAGAAACAGCAAGGGGTTGGGGAGACAACCACAATAACAGCAAAACAAACAACAACAAAAACAACAATAACAGCAGTGATATATATACAATAGCATCAACATTATAACCATAACTGTGTAACCTTGTTCACCTTAATGTGCGCGTTTGTATGTGTGTGTGTGTGAGTGTGTGTGTGTGAGAGAGAGAGAGAGAGAGATTGTCACTGGATATGGTTTTAAGTGGGGGGTCACTACAACACCACGCCAACCCCCATCAGTAGGCAGAGAAGGACCCAAACCACCACGGCGCCCCACGGGCCCACAGAGCATGAAGGGCCCAAGGTCATGTGGCCCCGGACGAACCACACGCCCACCGAAAGGAAAGCCAGCTAGGGGCCACAGAGGGAGTGCCCCGGTAAAGAGGTGGCCCACAGAAGGACAGGAGGCAGCAGACCCCGGCCCGACAAGAGGCCAGCCCCCCCCCCAAAGCGCGAGCGGAGCCCACAGCCCCAAGACCCCGCCCACCCGAGACCTGCCCAGACCCCCAACACGGACCCCACCACACACCAGAGAGGCCAGAACCACCCCCAACCTTCACCCCAGAGGGAGTGGGACGATGCCCCCCACGGCCCACCGGCGACACCCCGGGGGCAGGACCGACGCCTCCCACAAGGCCACTGACCCCAATCCCACCCGAGGAGGGCGACAGCCCCCACTCCCCGCTCCTCCCGTGTACATGATGTTGTGTTGACTTGAGTGTGTAGGAAGGTATGTGCATGTGTAGTTAGGTGGATATGTGGTGCTGTTAAGGTGCTGTGATGTTTGGGGGCAGTTGGGACATGAACTCCCCACTGCTGGCAGACATGGGCTCTGCAACATGTCCCGCCCCACCCCCAAGCCCTCAGTGTCTACGGTGCAGTTAGAATTGGAGGAAGGTCAGTCTTGAAATATTTCACATTAAAAAAGATGGAAAATTGAAGCAGCACTACAGTAGAAATGAGGCGTCATACCTGCTGTGGTCTGGGGCAGGTGATCCATGCTCCGGGATGGACAGAGGAGTCCTGGCTCTCACCAGGTTGTGGCTGGGGTCATGAGAGAAACTGCAGGGCTCACACAGAGTACATGAGGTACACACACTGAGCAGAGGCAGAAACAGACAGGAAAAGGAAGAGAAAGCAGCTCCAGTCAGAATGTTCAGAGAAACAGAAACTGACTGACACGTTTTAAGTCTCACAAATCAGGGGGAAAACATTGATGTGTTGTATCAACACTGTTAACACTGTTCCTCTCTCTGGTCTTTATTTGTAGTCAGTGAAAAGGTAGGTTTGAGTTTCCCAAAATGCCAGTCAGGCTTTCGCTTTGTCTTTTAACACCATCCATCCATCAATCAATAAATACATTTTATATCAGATAACTCGTAGCAGCTGCCCTGGTATTCCAGACTCTAGCAATACCCCAAAACGCTTTTAGGCCTTTTCAAAGTCCACAAAACACCTGAAGACTGGATGAGCAAAATCCCATGACACCCGAGGAGGACTGCAAGGGTAAAGACTCTGTTCCACAGCCTTGATGAAATCTGCATTATTCCTCTTGAATCTGAGGTTTGAATATCAGCCGGAGTAAATTTACCCTGGAGGCTGAGCAGTGTGATAACCCAACAACTGGGACTCCTTTTAGAAAATGGGAAACCACCACCTCCAAAGTCTTCAGCATCTCAGGTCAAATATCATCCACACTACACTTAACTACCACTGCAACCAACGCCAGGAACATGGGCGAGTCTTCCCATGAGTCTTCAGACTCTGGATCCTCATAGAGGACTTGTTATTCATGTTCAGAAGCTCTTTGGTCTTTTTACCACTTGACAATATCCCTCATCTGGTCAACAACTCTCCTCCCTCACTGACCCCTCCTGGGTCATCAAACAGTTTGACAAAACTGCCTTAAGGCCCACCAACAGTACAACAGGTGCGTATAGCATGTTGGTGGTGTTCTGAATTAATGCTGCAACTAACTAATCTAAAATGACTTGCAGTTAGCCAGTTAGCTGCTGACAACACATACCTACACTGGTATCCTCCTCCGGTGGTCTGCCCCCTGCAGGAGGAGCAGGGAGGAGTGGAGGAGGATGGAGCTCCAGGTAAAGCGGAGGAAGAAACCTCAGGGACCTGCTGGGCCTCTGCTCCACCTACCACTTCCCCTCTACCTCCAGCCCCTCCTCCTGCTCCTCCTCCTCCCAGGGGCTTGTGGATGCAGCACTGTCCAGAGAACTCCCGGCAGATCTTCTCTACCGCCTCACGAACCACCTGGTCCTTAAACTGGAGAGAGAGTGGAAGAGAGAGACAGGAGGAAGATGGGAAGAGGGTGCTCCCTGATTCAGTTTTTTTTAAACAAACTTTATTAACAAAGAATCGTGTACAACAGTTCAGGAAATATCACAAACAATCGAGGCTTGAGTCCATGTACATGAACATTAAAACAAATAAATCAATCAAATTCTTCACATAAGGCTTTAGTGTTTATAGCCTTTGAATCTGTGCAGAGGTTCAGAGTGAAGGTAGTGCTTCAGGTAAGACAGGAAGGAATTCTCTAATACATGTATTATTTGTTTTTGTGCTCAAAAAAGGTTCAGAATTTCTTATATACAACTCTGTTGAGATAGTTTGATGAATGATAGGTCTGCATGAGGATGACATCAAAAATGTAACCCCTGATGGAATCACATCAAGCACAATAGAATAATCTCTAGGTAGTATTGGAGTTTTTATTCTGATAGGAATTCGTTATAAGTAAACATCAGACCTTCCTTATTAAACAGCTGACAGACAAGAATAATGCCATTATCAACCCAATTCCTTAAAAACAAAGATTTATGTTTGAAGCATATATTCTGGTTATTCCAGATGTAGTGTTTGTGAGGGGAGAAACTGTGTTATACACCAAAGTCCAGCATAAAAGTAAGTACGTTTTTCTATACTGTAATTACATCTTAACAAAAAGTTCAAACCTCCCACAGCTTCAGAAACATAGGTTGAAATAAAGTTCCACAGCGAGCTTGGATTTAGCAAATATCTTTTGATCCACTTGATCTTAAAGGTGGAATGTAAAGAATGAAAGTCCAGCACATTGAATCCACCAGAACTGAGCTTGTTAATCATTACATTTTTTCTAATAAGATGAGATTTCTTCTTCCAAATGAAATCAAATCAAAGTTTTGTCAATTTGTGTACAAACATCTTTTGAAACATCAAGAGCTGGACTGACATGAACAAGAGTAGAGAGGCCCTCAGCTTTGGAGAGTACGACTCGACCAGTAATGGAATCCATCTTTGAATCCATCAATTAAATCTCTGCTGCAGTCAAAGTATTCATGGATTAAAAATTTCAGACATTCTTGAGATGTGATCTTTACAAATAGTAACCGCAAGAAATTTAACTTTGGACTTCACAGGTATTCAAGATATATTTGATTCATTGCAGGTCGAAACAGGAAGCAAAGGTTTGAAAGGTTAAGTTTAAGGCCAGAAGCTGCTGAAAATGTGTCAAAAGTCTAATTGCAATGCCAAATATCCTGTAAAAACAAGGTTGTATCATCTGCAAGTTGACTCAGAGAGATTACCTTCCCTGCAACAGAGATGCCCTTAAGCCACTTTCTTAAATATAATTTGCCAGAATTTGCATGGGAAGTAAAAATAAAAAAGGGGAGACGGGACAACCCTGATGGATTCCTTGTTCCAAAGGGCAGCTTAATTGAGCATATAACCAGAGCATATAAAGTATGTACAGACTTTTTAAAGTGCTCACCAAATCCAAATAGAGCTCTAAACATAAACTGATGCTCTATAGAATCAAAGGCCTTGCGGAAACCTAAAAAAAGAATGAAACTATAGTCTAGTATCAAACCTGAATATATCAAGGATTAGTCTTTTGTTGTCAACTATATATCTACCCGACATAAAGCCATTTTGGAATTCATCAAAAAGGTCAGTTAGGACTTTCTTTAATTCATTAACAAGACATAAAGCCAGAATTCTGTAATCATTGTTCAGCAAAGAGATTATCCACCAATTATCCAGCAGTACGACATCTTTCTGCAGCTTGAGGATTAGAGTAATTAAGCCTTGACATAGTGAAGGAGGGAGTTCTTCATGATTTATACTCTCAGTGAAAACATGAAGCAGAGAATGGGTGAGCTCTTCTGAAAAGATTTGATAAAACTCACAAGTTAATCCATCTGTTCCCGAGGATTTGTTTCATTTAAGTTTCTTAATGGCATCTTTCACTTCTGCAACAGTAACTGGACGATCACATAATGTTTTATTATCAATTACCAATTGTCTTAATCTCACCTTTAATAACTTTGTAATAATTTTCACAAAATTTAACAGTGTCTTTTTGATTATCTTAATACTTGAACCTGTTTCCATTAAGAGTTCCCTTAATTCAAATTTTAATGGCTGTCAATAAAAGCTCTTTCATTTCCCTGATTTAGTGTTTGTGTACTTGTCTTTGGTACTTACTCATCAGTTCTTGTGTCAGTCAGCACACACCTAACTCATGCTGAAAGACACTTGTCACCTCCATCAGGTTGTTCTTACCTTCTCCATGTAAGAGGTGAACCAGGCTGGAGGAGTCTTGTCTTCTTCTTTGGTCCCCTTCATCTCTTTCATGATCACCTGAACGAAGGGAAACAATATTCATTAAGAAAAAACCAGCAGTTCAACATTTCATAAATGTCCATATGAGTTACATCATAATTTCACCAGCAGCCAGTGATTATACCATCAATACCAACAGAAAGAAAATTGGTGTTAGGATCACGTCTCTTATAACACATTACCTACTGTATATGCTATAACCCTGTTTACAGAAAAGTTGGGAGGCTCTGTAAAACATTCATGAAAAAGAATGGGATAATTTCCCAATCCTTTTCCATTCAATTCTTTTATTTTTTTTAAAATATGCTTACTATGACTTTTATGGCAGCAACATGTCTCTTTGCATATTTATTTTCAGGTTCAAAGGGATGAGTTGATAGGAACTTGCTAAAGGAATTCCTGCACAGTCTAACTTGCTGAATCACATTTATTGCGACGTTTCGGTACGAGACCTTCATCAAGCAATATTTCTCTAAAAAGTTGGGACAGGGGAAAAATAAGACTAGAAAGCTGTGTAATGTACAAAGACACCTGATTGGATCATTCCACAGGTAAAGAGGTTCATAGGTAACAGGTGACAGGATCATGACTGAGTATGAAAGGAGCATCCTCCAAAGGTCAGTCATTCACAGGTAAAGATGGAGAGAGGTTCACCGATATGTGAGAATCTGTGAGGGTAAATAGTCCATTTGCAAGTAATCTGAGGATTTCACCATCTACAGACCATAATATCACCAAAAGATTCAGAGACAAGGAGAAATCTCTGAACATAAGGGGCACCAAAACCAAAACCAAGCACAAGGCAAATATCTAGGGCCGAAACAATTCCTCGAATTACCCGAGTAACTCCATTACTAAAAAGCCTCGAGGCAAATATATTTTAAATCCAGAGAGTTAAACAGCACACTGTGTTTCACA
Organism: Chaunax sp. Z400; assembly: GCA_037577475.1. Lineage (NCBI taxonomy): Eukaryota > Metazoa > Chordata > Actinopteri > Lophiiformes > Chaunacidae > Chaunax > Chaunax sp. Z400. Next base: position 2,556,833 of record CM075197.1, on the reverse strand, counting down.
CGGATGTTATTTCTGGCACAACACGCTCGGTTCCGCTGCCGCTGTAATGTGAATACAAGGCACAGACAACAAAGTCATGGAGAAAGAAAAAGAAGAAAATAGTGAGGAGCAAAGAACAGCCAGTGTTTATTATTATAATATTAAATTATGTAAGTTTGAAGTCAAAACCTTTTTTGAAAAGGTAATTTCAAATTACTTTTTATATTTTTGGGGTTTTTTGCACTTCAGAAAATGTTTCCTTCTTTAAAACCAAGAACAGTGTAATGTAGCACTTGGGCTTTGTTTCCATATATAATATTATACCTTTTGAGTTTCAAAATTTTTTCTCTTTAAAACCCAGAATGTAATATGCCAGTAGCACTTAAATACACTTTATTTTGTAAAATATTTTCTCTAGAGAACCAGTTACCAGTGTAGTGAAGACAGATCAGTCAGATAGAGTTAAGCTGTAGAAGGTTTATGTTAATGTTACACAAATCAAAATCATTTGATTTATTAGAATTGTTTTAGTCTCACTTTTCCAAAAAGGAAAACAAGTAGTTGTTTATTTGAGAGACCTGTCTTAACATGCAATATTTCTTATTCGATTACTTGTTTAATCACCAGAATAATCGATAGAAAACTTGATGACTAAAAGAATCGATTACTGCAGCCCTAGTGTTAGTGCCCATGGCATGAACAACTTGCACATAAAGGCTCCATTAATGCTGAAAGGTACATACAGGTTTTGGAACAACATATGCTGCCATCCAGACAACGTCCCTGTTTATTCCAGCGTTAATGCATTTACTTATGAGCACACAGGCATCTGTTTCAGTAACAATGAGCAAGACAAATGAAGTTGTTTGACTGTGGGGTGAAAAGTTCGACTAACCCATCAACATCACGAACTAAAGGGCAAACTGAACCAGATGAGCCGGAGCAAAAAACAAAAGGGGAATCGTAGAAAAACTAAAGGATTGTAAAATCAATATTTCCGATTTGTTTGGGTCGTCTAATATGATGACCCAGATTCCTAAAAGTTGGAAGATTGTGTAAAAACATAAATAAAACCAGAAGCTGTCTCTTGCTTGTGAATGACTTTCATACTCAATCATGATACTATCATCTCCTACCGATGAACGTGTTCATCTGTGGAAGTGTCCAAACAAGTGTTGTTTGGAAAAAGGATTAAAAAGGATTAGCAAACATCTTAATGCATTCTGTTGTATCTGTAGTCTTAATACAACGTCACAAATGTTTTGGGATAAGGTGCACATACACTGTTAAATTTATCAAGTGTTTTTTATTTGAAGAAACTGTTGAACAATCAGACTACAACATGGAGGGTTAAAGTACACTGGAGACTTCACCTTCCCCTGCAGCTGGCTAATGACCTAGCTAAATTCATTAAAAATAGCACAAACATAGCCACGAAGATGGAGTGTGGATGACATCACTGTGTCTGTATGTCGTTCTGAGTGTTTACTTCAGTAACAATAACTCCAAAAGTCTCCAGTCTTGGCTATAAAGTCCCAAATTAAGACAAAATGTCCAAAGCCAAGTCTCAGTCAAGAGCAACAAATCCCAAATGTTGTTCAAAGACCAGGCACTGTCAAGTCAAGTCCAAACTCAAAACCTACAAGTTCAAAATCAAGAACCCAAGTTTTTCACAATCTGATAAGTAGCAGCTGAGTATCCTGACTGAAAATCGACGAAGAAATGTTCAGTCCACAGTATGAATATGAGTGATGTGGTCTTACCATGCCCTGTTCTGGCACCACGGCCTGGACTTTGCGGCTGACAACCTGGGCCAAAGCAGGGCAGTGCTGTGGGGGTCTGAAGCCCCTCTTGGGCTCTGTTCCACTGGCCTTTGTGGTTGCGACCCTCGCTGGTTGGCCCCGAGTCTCGTACACGTTCATGTGCAGTCGGTTCCCCTGCCTGGCTGCACTCTGCGAAACAAGTTACCAGGTTAGTCACCACGATGCCATTTTTGAATCTCAACTAAGCTGTTTTTCTTCTGATAACAACAACAAAGCTTGTTGAAAGCCTGCCTCCACAATGACTCCTGACAGACTGACGTATTTAGGATCTTTGGACGCAGCAAACTAAAAGAAAATAGTCAGAAAAGGAGGAGAAACTTAAACAACCAATGACCATACTATCTCTGTTATAGTTATCAAATCCAGGAAAATGCAATGTGTTTGCTTTGAGCATCACTACGTGTACAATTTACCATTACCAAAGAGGGAGTGTTACTGTTGGTTGGTTGGCAGGATTACACAAACACAACCAAACAGACTTCCACTAACACTTGGCAGAGGGATGGAGCGTGGTCAGGAGGGAACCCATTACATTTTAGTGCAGATCTAAATCAAGGGGCAGATCCACAAATGTATTTATACCTTTCTTTAATATTTTGAGAAAGGCCATTTTCCTTAATTACACAGAACCGTTTGAAGCTATTCCTACAAACCTTTGTGGAGGGGTGAGCCATGGGTCAGCCAAACTAAACAGACCTGTGTAGGATTGTTGGGCCTTGGAGGAGGTATGCACTCTATTCAAGTGTATGTACAGAGTTAGGGATTAAGGTTAAGACTGTCTTGGTGAAGAGGGAGCTCAGCCTGATAGCAAAGCAGTTTTTGCTGTAATCCCATCCGCTATAGTAACCAATGTTTACCAACACATCGGCTCCACTTGTATTAAGAGAAATGTATGAATGTCAGAAAACTTCCTTAAGAGCTTCTTAAGTTACATTTAAAAAGGACAGAACCAAGCCACGCTCTATGATTCAGGCCTGAACACCACCTGAAGGCCCGTACTCTGTTGGGACCTGCTTGTGTCAGGTCTGAGGACTCTGGTTTCATTTGCCTGCTTCTACACTGATCTTAATCAGAAAGTGAGAAGATGAGCGATTATCCCTCCACCTACAGCATCTCTTACCTATATTAAGTCTAAAAATTGTCATTACCATGACACCATTACCATTGTCATACTGTATAAGGGCAATGTGAGCAGAGCTACAGCATACTGCAGTGTTTCTAAGTAAAAAAAAAGTGAATTATAACTGAATGTAAAATCAACTTGCCTTCAAAGCCTCCTCATAATCAACTGGAATAAAAGCAGAAACATTCATTATTAACATCAGATGAATTCGAACTCTTACAACTGGTTAGTCTCATTTAGAATAGAGTCTTCTGACTGTTTACTCACCTTGGCTGTTAATGGACACCTGGAAGAGGAAAGGGGAAGATTCATCAAGTGAATTTACATTTATGTATCATGGTTTGTGACACTAAACATGTGAAAACAGTTGTTAAATGTCTTCTGTGGCTCTGCAGGACTTTGTTGAGTCTATAAAAAAAACACAGATTATGTCATGGTGATGTCAACCAGGTTATCTCAGCCTGAATTTGTAGACTACAAAGTATTTTGCACACAGTAAATTGAGGGTGTGGAGATTGAAACATATGGGTATTTAAAAGTGCAGTTTGTAGGATGTCGAGGGATCTATTGGCAGAAATGTATTATAAAATTCATAATTATGTTTTAGAGTATAATCACCTGAAAATAAGAATTGTCTTTTCATTAGCTTAAAATTAGCCTTTTATATCTACAGTGGAACCAGCCTTCAGTGAGACGGGTGCAGCTGTTTAACGGTGCTCCAGGTAACAGCACACCTGGCTTTTAAAGGGACACCTGGACTGGTTAAATTCATGCTATACCCAAAACAGACCTATGAATAACTAAGAGACTGAATACAACTCCTTTACACCTTGAGCTTTACTTTGTGCCCAGTAGTCCTCTGCTTAATCAGAAAAAGGATAACAGACTGTCACCTACCACGCCACTACAACAAAGGATCTTTACAGGCCTTCATACACTTAGGCCTTTATATATTTATGCAATATTGATCGGATTGATACTGTAAATCATCAGTCAATTATTTATATCATGGGCTATCGGCCAATAATGACTTTTAGCTGATAACATAAGACCCAACTGCTGCCATTGACTGAACAAGCACAGCATCTACACACTCCAACAGTCGGTGTGGTGTGCACTTTTAAAGTTGGTTTGCAATCCTTTAATTAACATAGAAGAACACATGTTTTACAGTTGCAGAGGAAGATAACATGATTGCAATGTGCAATACATATTCCAGGAAATGTGAAATACATGTTACAGGTCCCAATAGACCAGAAAAAGGTTTTAACACAACAAAACCTTTGTTTGCTGAACCTCAGGTGTCCATTAGGTGCAGGCTATGTGTGTCGGTTGAAGAGAATACATACTGTGCATCCCTAAAAGTAAGTTGTGACGGTGATTTTAGGTGATACTGTCCAGCCTTACTGTTGAGGGTCAAACAGCCTCTCACCTCCTCGTTCTCCTCATCAAAATAAGTCAGCTGAAGATTGCAGAGTCCAAATGAGCGCTTCACCTGCACCAAACACACACAAAGACAGTGATAAGGTCAGCTGGCATGTTAGGATGAGACACATTCATGTCAGACCTAACAGTCACGTGATTTAGGATGAAGTCCGTGACTGAGACTCCTCCCTTTGTGACTCTCTGCCTCTTTGCATTTATTAGTTAGAAAACTCATGTCATTGGTAAAACAACAACTCAAAGTGAAGTCTGCCGTCTGGGACTCAGCAGCACTGAGACAAATTAACTCTCCCAGGCTGCTGTAGCCAAGAGATGGACCATAAATCCAAAGGTGCACGTCTCTTAGTCCATACTTCTCCTTTCTTGACACGGGTTGTTTAAAAAACACGTCTCCCTGTCATTTGCTCTCAGAGTTCTCAGCAGATGGAGGTACATTAGCTAAGTGGCACACTATTAGCCCCTGTCCAGTGCAGGAACCTGACATAATAGCCTCTTTCAGACAGGCACTGTGCAACAGCACCAAAACCAAACCCCTTCTCTGTGACTGCTTCATTGTGTTCAAACTGGACCAGACCAAGGCTTCACAACACCACCTCCATGTGTGCGTTCACAGTATATGCGTTCTGCAACATTAAGAGGTGTGATGTACTGTACGACGCAACAGTGAGCATAAAAGCTGATATATTTCACTATCTCCCCAGTTTGGCGGTCATTTTCTGTGCTTGTTCTTCAAATAACGAACTTCCTGTTGCTACCTCATCGTTAAATCCCCCGGGGTAGGTCGCACACCTGAACATATTACTACAACATCACACCTGTTCTGCATTGCCGGGACACGTCATTCATACAGACGCCTGTTTTGGTGCTGTTATTACCTCCGGAGGCGTCACACAGGAGGAACAAACTGACACCCCATTACGCCTTTATTAGGTTCAGACAGAAGCAATGAAGGCGCAACAGGCCCGGAATGAAAACACTGTCTGAATGGGGCTATTGTAACCTGAAATTTATGACACGGGGCTCCAGGTACACATGCATGCTTGTCACAACAAGGATGACTACCACAAATATGGTAGTCATATAGCATATGTGAATGCAAAAACAGCCAAGCAGTGGAGGGAACTTTAAAAACACAAAGTAAGATTTAACAAAAACAAAAACATTATTATTCATTCAGCGGTTTAAAAAATGACAAAACTACAGAGCAGTTTGACACATTGAAAAAAACAAAAAAAACAGAGGTAACCAACTGCCTTGTTCTGGCCTTAGCAATGCCGTGGACTCATATTCAGGTATACTTAACATACAATCAATAACACTATCAGAGCTACTGCTGGGTTGTCATCTCACAGCTAATCATTTAATTTGCCTGCCAATTAGCACATAAAGATTTTGAAAGTAAGTCCCTCCATTCTAGCAATTAAGTTTATCCAAAACATTGTGGTTTGGAAACAAAGCTGTGGAATGCAAAGATGAACACAGCCCCACACTGCCATGTTCATGTCAGCGATGTGTGTGCTATACCCTGGATGTAAGGATACCATCAAACAGAATGTAAGGCACCTACTGTGCTCACTCACAAGAGCACTCATTTCTTCTCTCAGAGATTTGAATGATGATGGAAATGATGGTGATGATGATCCTTAGGGGAGGAAACTATTTTCTGCTTGTTCAGGTTTTCCTGACGGTGGAGTTGGTGGCGGTACCGGCTCTGTGTGTGCTTTTTAGTCAATAAAAGTAACACACTGTTTGTGTCCAGTTTCACTTAGGCTGTCTTTACACTACATGGTTCAAGTGACCCAAGTCAGATTTTTCCCTCCCATGTGGCACAGATCGGATATGAATCATGAACGTATGAGCAGGAAAGAAGCAAATGGAATCAGATGTTCTCAGATCAGAATCAAGCCTCATTCATATTGGAAATAAATCAGATATGAATCTGATATGTGCATTTGTATCTGCCATCTAAGCGGACAGATCAGATATTCCCTGTCAATGCGAGTCATACGTCATTGAAAATGCAGCAATGGCGAATGACGTAAACATAGGTGGACACAGACACAGACATCCACACACAGGTCTCTCTTCTCACCGGTACACCACCTCTAAAACGCCTCAGAAAGCAATATCTTGGATAATTAGCCCTGTGTCACACTCGTCTGCGTCCTTTGTAAATAGCGCTTTCACTTCCGTTTCAGACTAAACATTTCCAGGCCAAACCCACGTAAACACTTGTGGGATGTTGCTCCAAGTGTTAACCAGTGTAAATGCAGATGTTGTTTATGGGTCACTTTTAAAAGTAGATGTAAGCAGGCGGTCAAAAAAATCGGATACAGGCAACAAATCAGAATTGGGCATCAAGACCTGTAATGTAAAGACAGACTAGCGGTCAAGTTAACAGGAGCTCTTCCTGTTCCTCCCTTTCTGCAGACTTGTCTGAAGGCAGCAAAAGCTCCAAATTATGAGTTGTTGCACTGCTGCCTCAGTCACACCCACATCTAACAGAGCATAAAATCAAGCATACAGACAGGTAATCTCTATTGACAGAAGTCTGTAGTTAAATCAGCTGTACTCATTTGCCAGTTGTGTGGAGGTGTGAGTATAGGCAGGGTTTTCATTCTCCACATAACTCTGCTGTGTGCGTATGTTTGTATTAAGATTAGATTAGATTGTATTAAGATGTTCGTCTATGTTTGGATTACATTGTTTGCCTTTATCAGACTTTCCTAAGGCATTGAATTCATTGAACCTCAGCCGAAAGTAGTTTAGTCTGTTGATTTTTGGTTGTCGCTCAATGAGCCTTCCTGTTGGCAACTTCGGTTGTTTCTAGGCCCTTCACAATAATTACATAATTGCCAAATCACAATTATTTGAGCAAACTGCGACTATTTTGCATAATAATTAGAATGGCTTCCATTCATCAGTATGAAAACAGCTTAATCGAACAGAAATGTCACACTTCCATTACTATTTCTATGTCATTTCCACAGTTTGATGTTTGACTGGAGCAACTTAATGATGTCATCTGAGCTTATTCTGCTATTAGTGGAGAATTAAATCAGCCTTTAGCTCCACTGACTGTTCATCTCTCAAGGTACTTTCAATGAGCATTATTGACATGCACATCATGGATCATTTAAGTGGTGGTGGTGGTAGGAGGCGTTCATTAGCAATTCTATTCTTAATCAAGTATGATCCTGCAAAACAAAAGTCTACTCTACAGTTAGTCAACATAAAATACAAGCATGACATACTCATATCCCCACCTAAGGCAGGGGTTCCCAAAGTGGGGGCCGTGACTCCTCGACACCAATGGTGGGGTCAGGAGATGATTTCTGGATATCAAATAAAATTAAAAAATAATTAGAAATAGTCTATTTTAGCCATAATTGTTACAAAAGATAGAAGTTAAATTTAAGATGAAAAATGCAAATAAAAATATGCGTTCTATTTAGTGCGTGTGCTTAATGTTTGTATGCTTCAACCACCTCTGGGGATAAGGGGGGTCACGAGTCTGTGGCAAAATTACAGTAAATAAATTGCTCAAACCAAAATATCAAAATGCACCTCTTCAGTACAAGAGAGATGAGTACATAAAGTTCATGAAAAAATATGAAACAGTTTTTGAGTTATGCTCAAAGGTTTCCTGTTTCCCCCTACACTTCATTAGTGGCGGGGGATAAAAAGAGTCAGAGGGTGTGAGACTGGTCGTCTTGTTGTTGTACTTTTTCATCCAGATGGTTCACAGAGTCAGAAGAAGGATTTTGGAACAGTGTTATAAGTCTTGTTAAATGACCTGGGCCTTTCAAAGACAGCAGTTTATTTTTGTTATTTCAAAAAGAGAAAGGCTAATGCTAAGCTATGTGACTCCTACATTATGCTAATAGATTTGAAACACAAACTGCGGCTAGCCCTGAGGTGTATGGTGTAGGTATACAAGGTACATGCACCAATGATTTCAGCGTACAGTTGGAAGCAAAATTATTCAACCCCCTTGCATATCAGGTTTACTGGTGAAATTTAAGATTTTAATTCTGTTTGTCATACCCAGTAACAGTTTAATAGCTCAATGCAACAGATTTTGAGTTTTATTTTCCACATTCAACACAAAGTGCTATTTTTAATGTCCACAGCGATATCAGAATTATTCAAGCCCCTAAATATCAGCCCTCATAAAAACACGCATGTGAGTCAGATGTTAAAACACTCTGAGCCGACCTTCATAGACTTACTCTATCAGTAGAGTCCCAAAGGTTGTTTTTTTTTTCTGTTAAGGTCTCTAGAACTCCAAGACTTCCACCACTGCTGACCCAGAAGCTCCAGAAAAGTGGGCTCCAGTAGCTCAGAACCATCTAGAGCAGACCCAGTTCTGGATGCTGTTCTGTGGAGCCATGAAACCAAACTGGAACTTTTGGGGCCTCTGGATCAGCGGTATGTCTGGAGGAGGAAGAATGAAGCTGATGCTGAAAAGAACAGCCTACCTACAGTGAAGCATGGCGGTGGATCGGTGAGGCTCTGGGGCTGCTTTGCTTCCTGGACCACTGGAAACCTGCAGTGTGTAGAGGGTCAGATGGATTCCATCAAGGATCAGGAAATCCTAGAAGAAAACGTCTCCATCTGTGAGGAAGATGAAGCTTGGCCGTCATTGGACGTTCCAAAAGGACAATGATCCCAAGCAGACCTCAGAGTCCACCAAGGCCTGGTTTCAGAAGAAGTCCTGGATCATTCTAGAGGCCGTCACAGTCGCCTGACTGGAATCCATAGAAAACCTCTGGTGGGATCTGAAGAAGGTGGTTGCAGCAGGAAAACCAGGAAAATTCCAGAACTGGAGACCTTTGTCCATGAGGAATGGGCTAAGATTCCTCAGGAACGCTGCCAGAAGCTGGAGTCTGGATCTGCATCAGGTTTGCAGCAGGTCTTAGCAGCTAAAGGGTCTACAAAGAACTAGAGACGCTGGTCATTAAGGGTTGGATCATTTAGAGACTGAGGAGTCAGGAAAAGGAGAACTTTGAGTTATATTTGGGGTAAAAACATTTTAATATCTGTTGTATTGAACTATTTAAACTATTTGTGTGTATTTCTTATTGCAAACAGCTGATAAAAAGGAAATTTTTCTCAATAAACCTAATATACAATGGGGGTTGAATAATTTGTCCCTGCCTTAAAGAAGCTACAGATATGAATGTGAACCTTGCAGATAAAGACTGTAGTAGCTGCAGTCGACTGCAACTCAGTAAACTTGATGAACAAATGTCTCTTATCATGCTGTTGCTCCATAATGCACAGCTTTCATGGGCTGTTAAGTGGATGTAGGTGAAACATTTGTAGCTAGCTAGTGGCAGTAGCAGGATTTTCACACATTTTGTTTTGGTATGTTTCCAGCTAACAGACCAGGGGAATACACCTTAAATGGTGGACTTGTGATTCAAAGTGCTCAGAGCCAGTGTTTCTATGACGACAAACCACTATAATAATCCGGTAAGGACTGCGGTGTATCCTCCCTGTCCTCTATGACTCTGTTACCACTGACTGACGGTACATAATCACGGCTGCGATGTCTCAGCTCACGAGACTCATGATGGTGACACTACAGTATGGCAATAGCACCTGTAATAGCAAAGCATAGCAGCTCAGTAGCATCTCTAGCAGCTCAGTAGCATCTCTAGCAGCTCAGTAGCATCTCTAGCAGCTCAGTAGCATCTCTAAAAGCATAGCATCTCAGTAGCATCTATAACAGCATAGCATCTCAGTAGCATCTCTACTAGCATAGCCAGAGCTGCTAATTAGACTACACCCTGAACACAACACTCATTAATTAGTCAGTAACCACAGTTCACGATGACAGCAGGATATGTGCTGGTGTTTGAGAGCGGCCTCTCTTACCATGGCCTCCATCGACTCCCAGCTCTTGGTCTCAGATCCCGACAGGAGGAAATTTTTGGAATTTCCCCTGAAATTCACCCTCAGGTTGATGTAGAAGTCCATGGCGTCGATGTCTCCGCCCTAACGCATATTACACTCGACGGACACGGAGCTATTTCCCCGACCAATGAAAGCTATTTGGGTTAATCTCGCCAATTCGCTCCACTGTAATATATCCGACTGGGGATGAGGCGTATTTTCTGTTTACATCAGCGTCCCTGGACACGCCCACCATGAACCGCATGTCCGGGAAAAAGATGGCTACTTCCGCTTGTGCGGAAAACAAAAGCAGTGTGACATGGTTGGTTGTCTTTTGTCCAATATCATATTGTCCAACATTACTGTGGGTCCCACAGAAGGCAATGCTCAGCTTTGGGAAAGGATGTGACACAGGACAAGACACTTCCTATAATTATAATTATTCTATAATAATGCTCTCTCCATCTCTCCATGGATACTCAACACACACACACACACACACACAGACACACAGACACACAGACACACACACACACACACACACACACACACACACACAGACACACACACACACAGACACACAGACACACACACACACACACACAGACACACACACACACAGACACACAGACACACACACACACACACACACACACACACACACACACACACAGACACACAGACACACACACACACAGACACACACACACACACACACACAGACACACAGACACACACACACAGACACACACAATCAACCTACTGCTCCCATAGTTGGTATAATATTTCAGTGGTGTCTGTAATGTGAATTTTCCTTTACATGAACACTTTATTTAAACATTCTCAACATTCATTTACAGATGTTTTCTGACCATTTTAACCTCTTCTGTATTTCCATATTGCAGTGTTCATTCATTGCAATTAATGTTTGTGGTGAAAGATGTTTACACACATATCACCCCCGTTTACACTATTTTTTTCGTGCGCAGCATCCTTTATAAATGAGGCCCCTAGTGTTAACATCCGTCTTGTGTGATCCGATCACCAGTGAACAGCTACACAGTATGTACAGTTGTAAACACAGTCATTTCATTCTGTATATTCTGTGATTTGGATGGTCATTTCTACACATGCAACATCAAGGTTTTCCTCATTTTCCCTATTAAAAGGGATTTTTTTTTGTTTTCCTACCACATATCAAAAGTCTAAGGACAGACAGTGTCATACACCATGCAGCGATTGTTATCATGGGCTTTATGAATAAAACTGACTGGCTTTAAGGTGCTGGCTTTGTGCACAGGGGCATTATTAGAACGATGGGGCCAAAATCAGGACAAACAGACGAACACCAAAGGACATAAAAGTATGTGCCCATATACATTTGGCCATATGTTAAACCCACAGCTTCAGCAGTTTATATTTGATGCTCCCACGCACAGTACATGTAATGTAATGACACCTGACTTATAGCAGCTTCCCCCCCATGTATCCTAGTGCTGCAGTGACACAGTGGGGAACGATAGCCACAGTAGCCAGAGGAACTGTAGCACTTTTACAGAATGACAGCAGATAGAATAGAGCTCCGACATGCACAGGTGGCCTTAAAGCAGAGTCAAACAACTGCAACAGTACCAACATTGCACTTAAACAGATCAACCTGTAGATGACGCCCTCAATCCGCCTGGCAAACACTACTTTGTTGGCGTGCGCATGCAAAGGACAGTGGAGGCCCAGGCCCAACAGACTTCCAGTGTTTCTGAACAAGCTGGCTAAAGGGCTGGTGTCCACACTGACCCATTCGGCCCAGTGGGACCAGCACCGCGCTTTCTCCACACTCCAGAGGAGATCAATGCCTACCAGCTGGAGGAGCAGGTACAAAAGGAGAGCAAGAGAGAGGAGGAGCACGGAGGTGAGCAGGTAAGAACCCAGACCAGCCTCATGGATCTGCTGGGTCCTGCTCAGAGATTCTGCCACCAGGATACCTGTGAAGAGAAAGTTGTTTTTTAGTGGTTATGAAACAACTTGCAAACACTTTGTTATTATTGTATGATTTTATATTGTGTCTTTTAAGTTTCCCAGTCATCATGTGAGAATAATATAAAGCCAATTTCTGCCAAGAAAATACCAAAACATTAGGAGTGCTAAAATAACGTTGTTTATTAGTTATAATAAATGAAATTATGACCTTTGAAGTCAAAACCAAGAACAGCATGCTACGTCAACGACAACAAAGTCATTATAATGAGGATTTTATGCGGTACACATCTCACCATCTACATATTTGTTCCCTTCGCCAAAGAGATTAGGCTTTCACCCGAGTCCATTAGTTGTTTGGTTTGTTTGTAAGCAGAATAATAATTAAAATCATCTTTATTTATAGAGCACTTTTCAAAACCTTAATACAAAGTGTTTCCCAAGAGCAGCAAAAATAAATCCTAAAAGTAGGTGTATAGTTTGTGTATAGAGTTAAAAACAAATTAAGAAAATAAATACACAAATACTATTATATATATCTATATATAGATCTATAGATATATCTATATATAGATCTATAGATATATCTATATATAGATCTATAGATATAGATCTATAGATCTATAGATATAGATCTATAGATCTGGATATAGATCTATATATGTATATCTGCGTTTAATCTTTTTGCCAACTCAAGTTCTTGTGAACATTACAAGTTTTGAACTTCCATTTGCTGTTTATTGACCAGAGCTCATACAACTTGTTGTTTAGAAAGAAAAAAGCATTACATAGAAATTATTTTGACTATAACAAATACTCAGATGAAACATATTGTGCTATTTATCACAGACAATTTTCAATGTTTAACAAGAATATTTGTTTTGATTTTTAAATAGTGGCACAAAATAACATCTTTTGTGTTTCCTGTCAAAACTGACTAGTATGTTTTATTTAGAAAACAAAAGCCCAAATCTACACCTGAACACTTAACCATATAACAAAAGTAATGTCTGAACACATTACAGAACAACAATAACGTTACATACAGTAACAAAAACAATATATTCACAACCTGGCAGTCAATGGTAGAGTGTGTGTTCTCATGCACATGTTGGGCAATGCGTTGTTTCGTTGCGTGTGCCTTGCAACACATGAAATGTCTAAAGTGACATTGTGGAGCGAAAAATTGCCCGACCAGACTCTGCTTCCCATAAACTGGTGGCAGATTCGTTCCTGGATCTGTACCAGACAAAATCAAGACACCCACTTAGGCTTGAATGTCCATCCGGTCTACCTCCTTCCAGGGATCTTTGCAAACCCGTCTCCCTTCCAAGTTGGTGATGTTCTTCACTGGTTTCGATGGACTCTGTGAGGAACAGTTGGAAGCAGGAATTTATGTTACCCACCCAGGATGTGGCGTATCTGTTGGCCCTGGGGTCATCTTGATAACATTTTCAGCTGACAGCCGACCTCCCCTCTCAGGTGGGGATGAAGACCAGGAGAAATTCCAATTCTTTGACTGAAATGTAACAACAGCCTCAGCAGGGTCCTCTTCTTCATCACTGGATTGTTTCATTGTCGATAATGTAATCCAGAGCATCATGTAAAGTGTAGGGAGGAGAGGGAGGAATACTGCCGAGCCTGACAGTACTGTGGAAGATAGGATACAAATTTATCAAATACCTTAGCATCAAAATCATTGATTTGATTGGTGGTTTGATATTAAATTATTTATACAAACAAAAACAAATTTTATTGTTATTCTTATTCAGTTTTAATGAGAATGTCTAGTCGTTTTTAGATATAAAATAAAATAAACATATAAAACAATGAACTGCAGGGGGTTGATAGTGAGGACACTCCTGATATATATATACAGTGTATATATATATATATATATACACTGTATATATATTTCATGTCATCATGTTGTGTGTGACATTGTTCCACTTCCCAGCCACAAATTTCCACTGTGACACAGGATCAGGACATGTCGTGATTTCTCACATGGCTGAGGAAGAACATATGTATGCATGCTTGTTCACGTGTAAACGCATCTGCCGGCCTGCAAACACACGCGTGGATAAACACAGACTGTGTCTGATGGAACATCTTAGCCACATCCCCTCTCCACTCTGCTCCCCCCACCCTGTCTGAGTCCCCAGCCTTCTCCTCATGCCTTTTCCTATTAAAATGCTAAACAGGCAATCTATGATTTCTGCTCATGGTTCAACTTCCTTTATACATGAACTGTCATGTAAATAATTATCATATCATTTTGCTGCTGTATATGAATCAGATGAGCAAATATGTCCCGCTCAAAGTAGATAAATAAAATGCTTCATGTAGAGATACAGATATTAACCATAATTATATCATATCAACATCTAAACCAATATGCTGGTGGATCATGCAACACACAGGTGCTTCCCATCATGCTCTGGGTCTTGAGATTATTGTTGTTTATGTGTTATCATTCTACACTGTCTCATTCTGCACTCTGTCTCATTCTGCAATCTGTCTCATTCTGCACTCTGTCTCATTCTGCAATCTGTCTCATTCTGCACTCTGTCTCATTCTACACTGTCTCATTCTGCACTTTGACTCATTCTGCACTGTCTCATTCTACACTGTCTCATTCTGCACTTTGACTCATTCTGCACTGTCTCATTCTACACTGTCTCATTCTACACTGTCTCATTCTACACTGTCTCAGTCTGCACTCTGTCTCATTCTACACTGTCTCATTCTACACTGTCTCATTCTACACTGTCTCATTCTACACTGTCTCATTCTACACTGTCTCATTCTGCAATCTGTCTCATTCTACACTGTCTCATTCTGCACTGTCTCATTCTACACTGTCTCATTCTGCAATCTGTCTCATTCTACACTGTCTCATTCTACACTGTCTCATTTTGCACTGTCTCATTCTGCAATCTGTCTCATTCTGCACTCTGTCTCATTCTACACTGTCTCATTCTGCACTGTCTCATTCTGCACTTTGACTCATTCTACACTGTCTCATTCGGCAATCTGTCTCATTCTACACTGTCTCATTCTGCAATCTGTCTCATTCTACACTGTCTCATTCTGCAATCTGTCTCATTCTGCACTCTGTCTCATTCTACACTGTCTCATTCTGCACTGTCTAATTCTGCACTGTCTCATTCTGCACTTTGACTCATTCTACACTGTCTCATTCTGCAATCTGTCTCATTCTACACTGTCTCATTCTACACTGTCTCATTCTACACTGTCTCATTCTACACTGTCTCATTCTGTACTGTCTCATTCTACACTTCTCATTCTGTACTGTCTCATTCTACACTGTCTCATTCTGTACTGTCTCATTCTGCACTCTGTCATGCACTCTCTCCATCAACTATGACTGCCTTCCCCTCATTCTACACTCTGTTGGCTGAGAACACATGTCCACCCGTTGGAGACAAATCTCTGTAAAGATGTGGATGTTTACTTACCTGACCAGCCTGGGTCCAGTTTCATCCATTTCATTTTTACTATTTCCAGGTATAAGCCAGATAATTTTTAAGCTAAAGCTGGGCCATCCTGGATCTCTTTCCTCTTCTCAAAAAGTGCTGTTGTCAGTGATTGAACTAGAAAATCCACTGCACTTAATCCAAACCATGGGCCTCTAATGACTATGGGTTTATTATATTATATTATATTATATTATATTATATTATATTATATTATATTATATTATATTATATTATATTACATTATGTTTCAGCAATAAAGCTGAACATGAAGAGAGGTTAAATGACAGAATGACAAAAGCATGCTACTGCATCTCCTTGTCCTGCTGTTGCCATGGAGAGAATTGGAGGATTCAAATCACTATCTTTGTTTATGTCTACTGTTAATGTTTGTATATTTTGTTTGTCTGTCTAATCAATCAAATTTGTCACCTCTTTGTATCATCAAATCAAGGAGGACACTTACAAGAATGTCAGATGAAGTTGCCAACCACCACTTACCACAAACTAACATTGTGAACTTGTCTTCTCCCTTTTTTAAAGTCAGCTTTCCTGTTTTCATAGTCACAACCACACAACCACCTGTGTTTATGATACACTGACCTCATTATGTCCACTAACCCCTTCAATCACCTTCTTACAGACACATACATTACAGTATGTACAATAGCTAATGGGCCATGAACCATATGGCTGCCTACCTACACATTGCTACAGGTTGGCCTGATTGGAAAATTAGGTCACACACACCTGCTTAAAGTTGACAACATGCTTTCATTCCAAGGTTTGGATGACTCCACCACAAATGATGCAGAGTTATTTAAAATTGAAGATATTATTCCTATCAAACTAATTTACTAACAGTAAATGATGAATCATCCAACAGGAGTAAGACGACAATGATTTAACATACTGCCAAGACATTAGCAAAAAAAATCACCTTTTTGGATTCAAGTGAATAATCCAGATCCGTAGAGGTTTGAAAAATGGTGGTTGAGGTGGAGACTAATATTAACCTGCATTGCTTGTCATTTTGTGTGTGGAGACTACAGTATAGCCCTTTATTTGCTTGGAACACAAACAATGTTCCACCATTTTCTTCCCCAGGTAAGAAAATAGAATAATCACAGTTCACATAACGTGAATACATTTTCAAAGCCTGACCTGTTAGATGAGCTTGACCTCTGTCTGAACTGAAGAACATTAATTCCTAAGAATTAGTATTTCAACTGAAACTTAATTTGCTTGACATGACATCATTCAAAACATAAAGTATTTATGTTCATTTGCTGACACTGCTTAATGTTGGACTAATAACCACCTATTACATCCATATTACACTACGTAACTAGAAGGTTGACTATCAACATGAGCAAACTATTCATTAACTTAGCTATAGTTGATTACTGTATGTGAACATGTCACCATAGGGAGACCATATGGTTACACAACCTATGTAACGAGTCAAAATGACAAAATGTGCACATATGAATAGAGGGTATGAATTTGACATCAGGGTAGATGGAAGACTGTTGTTACAACCACAGCGTGGCAGAAAACTCTGACTGAGTGGCAGCGTTTTGTTCAGCTTAAATACGGCAAAAACACAGCAAACATCTAAAATGGGAAAGAACCATTTTGTGATTGGCTGTTTGAATAGATTCAAAATCTTACAATTTCATTTTATTACAACAAAATTCAGTGTGCTCTCCATTTAAAAGACAGCTGTTCCCATGATGCACTGAGCTCCTCTCTCTTCTTCTTTACACACTCATGTCTCATTAATTCATGTTACTAACTTGACTTCTTCTCCAGATTTTTTGTGTTTTCTCATCCTGCAGGTCACCATGGATCAATCTACTGCTGGGACCATGGTTGATACCCTCTGACATCATCATCATCATTATTACTCTAGCTATTACTATCATCATCATTAATACTATTATTATTATCAGTGTTATTGTAGTTGTTATTTTAAATACTACAAACTGTATTGTTATTGTGGTTGACCATGTCTGCGTCCGTGTCCCTCTCTCTCTCTCTCTCTCTCTCTCTCTATCTCTCTCAACCCAACCGGTCCGCCCACCTTGAGTCTTGGATCTGCTCCAGGTTTCTTCCTGTTAAAGTCAGTTTTTTTCTCTCCACTGTCTCCATGTTCTTCTCATGGAGGATTGTTGGGTCTCTTTAGAATAAACGTGTTATATTTCAACAAGAATTAGGACCCAGAAATAAAGAACTCAATACACTGAGGTGAGAGGAGAATCTCAGGGATTTATTGAACAATATATTGATAATTGAGTCAAAAAATTTGCAAATGTAGATTCACTTGACAGGCGTGGGAGCAGGCAGGCAGGCAGGCAGGCAGGCAGGCAGGCAGGCAGGCAGGCAGGCAGGCAGGCAGGCAGGCAGGCAGGCAGGCAGGCAGGCAGATAACTTAAGACTGAAGTCTAACTCACTGACAATAGACCTTTCCAAGGCGCCACTGACACAGGCTGAGTGTGGAGTGGATCAAATATGGATCAGAATATCAAAAACTTCACAAATAGATGTTCAGATGTTGTTATCACAGAAGTTGACTGATGAATACTGGATGAGGAGCCAGGGCTTAAACGCAGCAGGGAACAGGTGGAGTTGATGAGCCATTGGATCGCAGGTGAGCAGAGCAGGAGGGGGGGAGAGTGAACGAGAGCTGTCCAATCAGCCGCGCCCTGGAGGCACACAAGCAGACACACACATACTGACAGGTAGAGACAGACCTCTGGGGAAAACAGAGGAAAACAATAGGAAAAAGGGAGAGGAAGCTGCCAATCCTGACAAAATGATACAGTGATCATAAGTCTGGGAAAATAGGTATGTTTTGAGTTTGGTCTTGAATTTGGACACAGTTGTGATGGACCTCAGATCAGCAGGCAGCTGGCACCACAGTAACTAAACCTCACCTGCCTTAGATTTAATTCTTGTACGGCTAGAAGATTTCCACCAGACCATCTCAGGTCAGACATGAATTGTGGAGCCATTAGGCAGTAAGTGCTTTATGGACCATGAACAGGGTTTTGAAGGTGATTCTGTATTGTACCAGGAGGATGTGGTGAGAAGTTGACTGTGTGTCATCGCACATCCTTACTGTAGACACAACTCCAAACATCAACGCTGCTGCAGGAGAAAATGTCTCGCCTTGTTGTAATGAAATTATATTTGTACAAAATAAATATGTGTTGTGGGCATAAAATTCAGAATAAGCATATATTTACAAAAATCAATGAATTTGCCTTTAGATATGTTGCCTTTGTAGTGTTGTACATTGAATGAATTTCAAAAAGGATGAGGAAATTATCTCTTGTATTAATGCTTTACATCCTAACTTTTTTGGAATTGGGGTTGTAGTTGTTTTACTCCCGGTTTCACATTTGACTTTACTAAATGTAGCCATATTACAGGATGTGTTTACAGTGGAACAATGACTCTATGGTATTTCTTTCTTTTACAGGTTAGACATGCCCTGGTTCTTCTCAGCCATCTGCCCAACCCTCAAGTTTCATAAAAATATGTCAAGTAGTTTTTGTATAATTGTGCTAACAGACAAGCAAACAGATGTGGTGGTTTTGTTGTGCCACAAAAACATAATTCTTGTGAACAGTTAATCAAAAAAGAGACTTTATTAACAATGGTAACAAAGCTGTGTGGTCTGCACTTTTAGACATTTTCATACTGACTCATAACACGTGAGGAAAAGGACCTGAGGTTGTTTTCATCTGTTTCATTTAGGAGATTTTCTTGGTTTGTGTTGGAGTCGACAGGATTATGAGCAGGATGCCACAGGACCAACAGACGCTGAGGGGACAGAACAAAAAGGACAATTAGACAACCAGAAAGATAAGTAAGTACAAATAACATCCAAAGCGTATATACTGCGGTAGTGATAAGAAATATTTAAAAAAGAGTAAAAATTCTAAGCAGCATGTGATGGTCCTTTTACCTCCTTGAAGGTGCCCTTAATGGTGCAGATCTTGCTGACAGCCCAGATGGGTACTGGAACTACAGTGAAGAGGGACATGGCCCAGCCCAGACGGTAGGCCCAGTCTGGGTATACATAACCCCTGCTGGATGTCAGGGGCTGGTAATCCAGGAATGTGCAGATGAAGCAGGCCTTGAAGGAAAATCAGAGGAACAAACTAGAACGTGTGTGGACAAACAGTACTATCTTTGTGGAAGTCAACCTTTTTATTGTGGCTTCATAGTTTGTTGGTTATTAACCAAGACATGATGCTATAATACAGGCACATCTTTGTGGGTGGGCTCACGTCTGCAACGGTCTAATCATAAATGACTGGAGGAACATATATCCTTAACTTTTATTTTTCGTCATTATGTTTTCATCACCAGTTAGCAGAATATGTGAAAATGTTTGGAACAGATTTCAGTTCTATTTTGTAGAGAGGTGGCCCTTTGAATGGTGAGGAGGGGCTTAGATTTTCATGTGGATCCAGATCAAGGTGCAGATCCAGGACATTTTTGTTACTTTCTTTATTATGAGATTGTTTTAACATGTCAGTTTTTCAACAAATAATAATAATAATAATAATAATAATAATAATAATAATAATAATAATAATAATAATAATTATATAATATTTTTGCATTTAAACTGAATTAGTAGTACACATTTATATAGTTGGTTACTCTAATGTCTTCATACTGATTCATATTTTGTCTTCAGGCACAGTTAAATACATACATGCAGATAAATACATCTTTCTGAATCATGTTAGAATATGTGGACTGAAAGTGAAGCACCTGCAACTAAAACACTTCAGAGCAGGATGTGAGAGTCACATATGGAGCTTTATTTTATCAAGTCAGTTATGATGAGATAAATTGAGACGATTGAGACACTTTACCCCCCTCCTTTATTGTATTGTATTTTTTTAAATATTATTTCCCCTCCTCCTGCTGTGTTTTTCGTACACTGTGCTGCTGCAATAATGTAAATTTCCCCACTGTGGGACTAATAAAGGGATATCTTATCTTATCTTATCTTATCTTATCTTATGATGTGTCTGTAGTTTTCTTCAGTGACATTGTTCTGTGCTAATTATTGTCCAAGTTAGTAATGATTAAGACAGCTGATCAAAGGCACTTGGACCCTTGACAAACACACTTGCTGCTGGTTTCCCCAGCAGTGTGTAACTCACCATGCAGGTCAGAGGGGTGAGGTAACGCCAGCACAGTTTGAAAAGAACACATGGTCTCTGTCCTGTCATATCTTCAACCACATCACACATCTGTTCGGCCCCTGCATGATAAATACACTTTGTTAAAGGACAGGACCGTCTGGTGTAAAAGCATGGTATATGTCATTTACCTGTAATCACTATATGGTGAATCACAAATATGGTGATTAAAGGTTATCAAATTAGTCATAAATTACACTGTTATTTAATGATTAAAATATAACTCTCCTTACTTATCTATTAATTGACAGAAAATAGAAACTAATATTCTGTGTGTTTTATAATAGCATTTATAATTAAATGCTGGTGGTTTGGGGAATGGTGTCATGGAGAGAGAGCTAA